>BGPR01003347.1:119826-136274 GCA_013235015.1 Araneus ventricosus | reverse complement strand
TTCTTACAGGTGGTGGAGATGATTCCATCCCTCTTCTCGCATCCGGCAAGCGCCAACATAACATCATGAGATTCGGCAAGCGTCCAGCATCTGGTCACAGCCTCATCCACTTCGGAAAGAGGGACGAACCGAGCAGTAACAAGGGGCACAGCTTCCTCTACTTCGGCAAGCGTGCTGAAGGGGATTCCTCCATCTGGGATTACTTGGGACCCAACAGAGATCCCTCCTACAAACGAGGCCACGCCATCATGCGTTTCGGAAAGCGTGGTCCAGACAGCCACAGCTTCATCCGTTTCGGTCGCGACGGCTTCGACAGCGAAAACAGCAATGAAGAGGAAAAACGAAGCAACAATGGCCATGCCATGATGTACTTCGGCAAAAGGGCAAACGGACACTCCATGATGTACTTCGGAAAACGAGATGACTTGTCTGACGATTACGAAGGCAGCTACGGAGACAAACGGGCTCACGCCATGATCCACTTCGGCAAGCGGGAAGATGACGACGGTGCTTGGGAAGGAAAGCGCGCCCACGCCATGATCCACTTCGGCAAAAGGGATTCCGATGGTCCAAGGAAGAGCGGCTCCCATGCCATGATCCATTTCGGGAAACGAGATCTTGAAGACGACTTTGACGAAGTCGAGGCAGCAGAGCAAGGTTACTGGAGTCCAGAGATGACTGAAGCCAAGCGCCAACACAACCTTCTGCGATTTGGGAAGAAAGACCGCAAAGGATCACACGCCATGATCCATTTCGGCAAAAGAGACATCGACGAAGACAAACGTGCCCATGCCATGATCCATTTTGGAAAAAGGTCTTCCGACGACGCTTTGCAAGGAAATCAATCCAACAAGGGACAGAACCGAGTTAAGAGAGAGGCTGGACATCCACAAGAGCTCACCCTGGTTCGATATGAAGATCCCGAGGAAGACATAGTTTCATCCGAGGAAGGGATGAGGGGTCCCGGCCTGTACGGGCCGGAATTTTGGAGCCCAATGGAACAGCAACGTGCTGAAGAAGAATGGGATCCTAGTTACATGGATTACAGCCATCCCGACAAGAAGGATGGTTCCAAAAACGTTTTTCTAAGATTTGGTTAAGGAAGTGAATCTTTTATCTGTTTCATTAACCAAAGAATAATATCTTTTTTTGTGTGTCAATTTGAATGTTCCGCAGCGTCGGTTTAAAATGATTCTCTCTATGCGTCCCGGACTGAGGCAGTTCAGAGCTTCATAAAATGCATATCGTCTTCTCGTCTGTACATAACCAAAAACCAAAAAAAGAGCGAGGAAAAAATGTGTTTCTTAAAGCTCTTCGTGTCTATTTTCAAGGAGTTGTGTTTTCAAATTCTTCGAAAGGGCTGTGCATCCGTATCGATAATCAAAAAAGAAACGTGTACCAGAAAATTGTTAATTGCTTATCTCATTACATATATGTATATCTCGAATTCTATTTGTGAATGGATGTCAAAGGATTTATCAGTTTCAATTGTATGGTTTAAGTCAATAAAGATTAACTCGAAAGTTTTCGATTTCCTTTCGTTTCTGTGTGGATTCAGAACATTTATTACGAAGATTTTCAATATAATTCGCAAAACTGTATTCCTTCAACTAGGCAATAATAATAGCTTTATTTATCATTTAACAGACAGAAATGTTCAAATAAAAGCATTTTTCGAATTAATAACTCTTAATTTCAATAAAGACTCTTTCCTAATTAATAAACTTCTTAACGCAGCAGTAAAATTGCTGATCATCCAAAGCATGACTCTTGTATCAGGAAATTATTTTGGTAAAGGAATACTATTTATTTGCATTATGTCTCCCCCCAAAAAAACTATACTAAATACTTAAGTAAAAAATCATTTATTTTAACTAAAGTACTGAAAGAACTTCTGAGAAATTAAGAAATACACCAATATTGATTTATACTAAACTTTGTTTCTTAGTGTATTTCGATCAGAATTATTGAGATCCTATAAAATCTAAATTTATCATAAACAGTGCACAAGGAAATAAAAGCCTTTAGGTAACACATAGCTAGGAAATATTACATATACACTTATGAAACTTCAAAAAGTCAAAGCTTCAAAGATTAAACTTGAAAAACTTTTTAATTACCAAAAGTAATTTTTACACCTAAGTTTAAATCATTTCTAAAAAATTATATAATTTGATTATGGGGCTTTCAAAAACTAAGGAACCGATGCACTTGTCACCGTAACTATTTAGCATCGCTCAAAAGTATTTACCGCAACTCTTGAAACATTTATTCCAAAGGGGTACCAAGTAGTATAGTTCAAATCAGTTATATTAATTTGTGGTTGCATAGCGGCTATTTTGAGGTAGCCCTCGTACTTCTCAACCTTGGTCAAACGGCGAGGCTGGCTTCATAACCAGCATCACAGCCCTGAAAACTTCCAAACTAAGGCAACGCGAGGAATCTTGGCTCACGACGGATTTACGAGCAACAGGGTCCCATAGACGGTGGCTTGTGCAAATTTGTTTCCTTCCTTCACACCTCGGAAGCACTGCCCGAGACATGAATCACTCAAGGTAGACTTGGGCACGTAATTTATTGAAAAAACCGACTCCTATTTCAAATGAGCTAAAAGAAATTCATTCTATTATAAAAACCAGCAGGCGTGGTCTCCCCTAAACTTTCTCGTATACTTCCCCAAATAAGTGCTGTTTCGTCGCCCCACGTGGATAAAAATATTCGAGCCTACTGTAACCCAGTATCCAATGGCTATCAGAAGGTTTTTCATTGGAGATTATAATGATTGTAAAGTATTTAAGTAAAGAATCAGATTCAAAGAGATGCGTAACGAATAAAACGCATGTATCACACACGTCCACTCTTGCCGGCTCAAGGATAAAGTGACGCAATCCTTCCACGTGCAGCGATTATTTCCAGTACGCATGCGTATGGAGAATCGGATTAGAAAAAAATAATTATGCGATTTGAACGCCTTTTGTTAACCGATTGAAACGAAATATGAGCACAGATCTGTAATTAATGTTAGCAACCGTTATATAAATTTTTATTTATCTAAGCTAAAGGGTTTAGGAAATATAATTTTTACAAGTATGTGATTATACAGTCCGACAGACAATCAACCCTTCAACGGATTTGGTCCAAAATTTGATACGGACCTACATTTATGATCATAAAACTGAGCATCAAATTTTATCAATCTAGCTATTCAAGTTTTTGAATTATAGTGTTCACATGACCGCGGACAGACAGACTTCCCGTGGAGGGATTTTGCCAAAATTTGATAGAAACCTACAAATTATGTGTAAAGATCACATACCAAATTTCATCCCCGTAGCTCTAATAGTTTTTGAGTTATCGTGTTCACAGACACACAGACGAACATAATTCCAGAATTGTGTTTTTCGGACTCAGGGAAGTCTAAAACGTGGAGATTCGTCAAAATCTCGAGTTCGAATTTTTTGACGATTACAATACTTTCTCTTTGTATACTTCGTATGTGAGAAAGTAATAAGTAAAAAGATATCTATATATTTAAAATAATTTGGTAAGAACTGTCACAGAATTCGCCAGCCTCAACCACGCAACCGATTTCGACAATTTTTATTTCATATGAAAGCTTATGACGTCTAGATATGTCATCAAGGATCGCCTGCCGCCCACCACCCTTCCTTTTCGAACGAAATCGAAAAAAACACTGCTCCACTGTGCATTCTCTATAGGTAAAAACCTTCAGGAAGTTCATCAGTCCCAACCACTCTACCGATTTCGATCATTTTTGTTTCATATGCAAGCTTATGACGTCTATATATGTCATTAATGCTCATCTGCCCCTAGCGCCCTTAATTTTCTAGAGATATTGCAAAATAAATGGAATATATTAGCAGAAATGACGGAGAGTTATTGCAAAATAGTACCGAGTTCCTGAGTCTCAAAAACTGGACTAATTTTGCCAATTTATTACGTCACTTTTTTCAAATAACTAACGAATCAGAATGCTCCGTTTATTTTCGTAAGTTTAAAATAGTATTTTTCATTTCTATGCAGTTCTGTTGCATTTCATTGCAATTTAATTTAGCTTTAATAGCAGACGAGTTCGTTAAGACATCTCTATAAATATTATCTTCGTTTTAAATAAGATCTAATTTAAAATCAATTGCAAACGATTTTGTTTCTACTCTAAATTTATTTTTATTAGATTGGCAACAAGAAAATTAGCTGTTGTTAAAAAACTTTTATGGACTGCAGCGTTGTTAAATGAGAGAATGAAGTTGTTTTTGGAATAAACATTTTAATTTTGAGATGACGATTTTGAGATGATGATTTGAATTGTAAAATACCTATTGTAGGTGATGGTAACTGCTTATTTAGGGCGATATCATTCTGTATTTATGAATCTGAAGACTTAATGCCGAAATTCGTGAGAAAATTATGCTAAACATTACAACTAGATGAGGTTTATTCGAAGATATTGTAATTTTAAAGGAAGCTGTTTTCCTTAAAGTATATGAAATCTATGGTTCCATAGCCTGTTCCATTGATCTTCATTGAAATTTTAATGAATAATTAAACAAAAGAAACGTCTATTACGAAATTTTATTTAAAAATCTTTGTAAGCTTTTATATCTTGAAAAAGTGCAACAAATTAAGAGATTATAAGGACAATTCAAAGAATTTACTTATAAGTTTAAGAAATATATTATTATATTTATTATTGGTTAGTTGTATAGGAGTGTAGAGAAGTATGGATGCGTTTTGTAGTGATGGGCTACTTTCGTTTTGAGATAAACGTTCATAAAATTTAGCTATTTTTAAAAATATATTTATATTTAAAATAAATTTTAACTGTTTAAATATAAAAATTGAATTCCAGTAATGTCGAAATTTTAAGTTTTGAAAGAAGCTTATGAGAAAGAACGAAAAACCGTCTCTCTCAAAATAGTTCTCTCTTACATCGAGAAAAAAAAATGCGAAAAATGTCCATTCCAGAAAAATAATATAACACGCAGACAAAATTAAAATAAAATAGAACTGGGGGGAGGAATGTAGACTTCCATAAGCAGCTTAGTATTGTTCAGCCGTAAAGTTTTAAAGAGATATATTCATCTTACACATACTGGAATTTGAACGGATTATGCATTATTATTACTTTACTGGTTAGTTATTAGAATTTATGTTTCGGAACTTCAGTCATATTCACAATGGATTTCCTGTAATAATCTGTATGTTCATTTTTAATTCATGCCTAATCTCACTTTCTTTTTCTTTGCATTGAAATGTCCTCTTCATTTCCCGTATTAAGTTAGGCCTGGTCAATCGAAGAATGTGATCAACAATCCCTGCGTAAAGTATTTCTAAGTCTGGAAACATAAAATTTACAAAATCCAATTTGCAAGCAGTTAAAGAGTAAAATAATGGTTCTAAGCGGAAACAATAAAAGCAAACACAATAAAGAATATCTCTAAAATTCTATTCGGGGTCTGATATTCTAAATGGAATATGTCGATAAACCCCTTCAAAATCTTCAATTTTCGTATAAAGTCAAACCATGCAAAATTTCATTCTTCTAGCTCAGCGGTTCACAACCTTTTATATCTTTGCGTACTCCTTGATGAGGCTTTTAATTTTTCAGTACTGCCATATCTCAACCACAACCACCCTTTCGCGCAATTTTTCGTTAATAACATTCCCTTCGCGCAAGCTTTTATTACTAATATAATAGCCCAGATCTCTCGGTAACGCTCTGACGTCACCAACAATAAAACTCTCGCCATAGTACTGCGAAACGTTAAAGAGCATTATTTCATTGTTAGAGAACCTAAATGTCAGTAATTTTAAATTTAAAAGAGTAATCGTCGTTCTAATTTCAACTTTAATAGCTCTAAAATAGTGGATTAAAATTTGCTATCCATTGATATAAGATTTATCTCGCTATGATCAATAGTTCCAGAGAAATTTTAAATTACATTAATCATATATTTCAAATTAATTTCCGTTTTTCAATAGAAAGTAGTAAATTACGTCAGTGGTATATCATATACGTGATATACTTTGGCTGCCACGATGCATCTAATTATTTAGTGCAATCGTGTTGATCAAATTTCATAATATTTTTTGGAAACTTTAAAATTTACACAAAGACATCTGAAGTACAAGGAAAATTGTTAAACAACGAAAAATACTTCACAACTGAATGTTGTTTACGAAGAGGTTTTTTGAATAAAGAAATATGTACATAAAAATAATATTTCCTGTCATAATACATATGTTTATTTTATTTGTTTTCAATCAATCTTAAACATTTCTCCTCGCATATATATCTATTTAAACACGTCAGATTTGACGGGAAATCTCTCGAATGAAGAGGCAATTTGCACCCGTCATACCATGACGAATGATTGACTAGTTAGTAATATTAGGGCTTAGATTAGCTTAAACCCTTTGCACTCTTATGTCGAGTCAGATTTGGCATTCTGAATGAAGCATCTTTTACACATTCTTGTTGGATAGCGCTTATTATAAAAACCATATAACAGCAAAAACACACAGATTAATTTTTAGGAATCGAAACAAATTAATGACAATATTTTTTAGCTTCCTAAAGCGCTAAATAAATCCTTACACTCACACGTGTATAAACGGAGTGCAAATGGTTATTGTTAATTCTAATTAGTTTTAATATTAGCATTCTAAAATCAATCACTGAGCTTTTTCAGGAGGCTTAAAAGAAATAAGTGGGGATATCGTTGCAGGAAAAGCCTCGCCTTCGCGATTATTTCCGTGCAGTACAGAACATTTTTTTTTGATTTGGGATTTTCGTATAACCCGGGTTCCGGTTTACCGGGGTTTTATTGTATTTGGTTTAGGTTCTCGATTGCATAATTATGTCCATTCTATAGACCCATATATTAAGGATTAATATATGGGAATTAATACATTAAGCGACTCAAATCTCTTCCGCAACTTTTAAGAATAACTTTCAGTCGCGATTATTTCCGTGCAGTTCAGAACATCTAATTTTTTTGGAAGGGGGGGGGGGATTTGGGATTTTCGTGTAAGCCGAGTTTCGGTTTACCGGGATTTTACAGAATTTGGTTTAGGTTCTCGATTGCATAATTGTGTCCATTCTATCGATCCATATATTAAAAATTAATGTTTGGGAATTAATACATTAAGCGACTCAAACATCTTTCGCAACTTTTAAGAATAGCTCTCAGACGAAGATATCAAATTTTCAGTTTTACAAAGCTGGTGACAGATTGTTAGGTAATAATGTCAATTTATCAAATATATGCCATTTGAAATGTAGAAGAAAGAAAACATTTTTGTTGTTTGTTGACGGTTTTGAATAAATATTTCGAAAAGAGTGAGGAAAAGTGCTGCTTAAATTTTCATTTCTTAAAAAGCGAACATTATTCTTTCGTATCCCCAGGCACAGTTATTTTAAGTTGCATCTTCGGCTGCGAAAAACGTATTTTTATGTAGATCTGGATTTAATGGAAAATTATGAACAGTTTTATTTTAATGGCATTCTCTATTAATACTTAAATATAATTTCATTTCTTTTATTCAGATTTATCATCACAATTTCTTTATTTTGTCAAAAAAATACGAACTTTATTCTGTCGATACGAATTAATTTCACTGAAAAGTCTTTTATTAAGATCTGAACTTAATTGTTAAGGTATCCGACTGGTTTAAAATCGTCCTTTTCGATGAAATTATCAAGAAAAATTTATGACTTAATTTTGTAGTCTGTTTAATCAGCTTTCTAAAACTGTCTCACTTTTTACTCTACGTGAATTACAAATGGAGTTACAGCTGTTTTATTACCGAACTGTAAGCATTATTTTAAGTTGCATGAAAACTTTAAATGCGTTTTCTGAGAAATGATATTTTTGAGGATAAAACTGTCGACCGTAACAGTGATTTCTCAAAACGTTATTCAAGTATTGATATGAAATTTCCTGAGATTGTTTTCTGTAATATGCTTGATGTTTTCCTCTAAAAACTAAGGTCAATTTTAAAATCAAGTAATATTTTTAAGTGTTTAAACATAATAATTAAACAAACATTTTAAGTGTAATAACATAATATGTTCAGCTATATCTCAAAAATATTTTGAAGTACAAGAAAGATTTTAGAGCATAACACAAGTAACTATCATAAAAATGTACTCCTACAAGGATTTACGTATATTTAGGATATGATTTTGTCTACGGCTGTCAGCGCAAGGCAAATATTTCAGTCATTTTTCTTCAAATTTCTCAGTTTTTTTAAAAAATATTATTTTAAAAGCTTAATTTTACAATATTTTCATAGTTTTAAAACATATGCAGTTGAAAAATAAAATTAAAAATGTATATAAGTTATTTTTCAAAAAAATGTCTCCGAACACAGTCGGATACCTTAAAGTCTGGAAGAAAAAAATGTGTTTTTCTCTATACAGTTGTATGTATATAAATACTGTGAGCATCCAAATAATTTCTGGAGCAACACCCAATTAATAAATAACCATTAGGTCATACGACAAAAGTGATTATGCTTCATTTTACAATGTCAAACAAGCGCACTGCAAAACACACAGTTGTACAATAAGTTACAATTGATCGTGGGCATTTGAAGCTAAAATAATTGCGTTTCGCCGATTAAACAAGCAACACCACTTATCTTAATTTTTGATATTTCAAAGAGGAAGAAATATCTGGATTTTTCGTAACCAATAACGAATATTTCCATTTTTTTTTACATCTGGTACGAACATGCAGTCTCATGTTTTTATCAGATGTTAAAAAAATTCAGAAATATTCGTTATTGGTTACGAAAAATTCAGTTTTTCTTTCTGTTTGAAATTTCAAAAAATTGAGATAGACGATTTAAAATTTGAAGCAAAATGACGTTAAGTGAACATTGAAACATGTAGCTACTCTATTTCCAAAATTTCAAGGCAGCCAGAAGAATTTATTACAATTAAATTTTTAAAAATGGAGAATAGAGATCGTAGAAACATGTTATATAATAGAAATATGTATAGAATAGAAGCACGCATAATTACTATTATCAAAGAAAGAGGGAAAACATAGTTTTCGGTAAATAGTTGACGGAATCAATGGAAACGTGTAGGCAACTAAAAGGAACTTCAACATCATCAAGCTAGCGACGTATCGGAGGACTTGCCAAGCGGAAGCTTGTGGTAAAAAGGATAGGTATTAGGCATTTATTTATAATTTGTTTAATTAGGCATTTTAATGTGTTTGGTATGTTAAAAAAATGGTAAGAATTGTAGAGTTATTAAAAATGGTATATCGCAAAAAGGTAACGTGAAAGTTGTTTCCAAGTCTCTTAACCAAAAAGTGAACATTCAACCATGTGGTTACTCTATTTGTAAAATTTCAAAGCAGCCAGAAGAGTTTATTACAATTAAATTTTTAAAAAGATGGAGAATAGAGATCGTAAAAACATGTTATAGAATAGAAACACGTATAATTACTATTATCAAAGAAAGAGGGAAAACTTATAGTTTTCGGTAAATAGTTGACTGAATAGATGGAAACGTGTAGGAAACTAAAAGGAACTGCAACATCATCAAGCTAGAGAGGTATCGGAGGGCTTGCCAAGCAAAACCTTGTGGTAAAAAGGATAGGCATTTATTTATAATTGGTTTAATTAGGCATTTTAATGTATGAGTTATGTTAAAACAGAAAGGTAAGAATTGTACAGTTATTAAAAATAGTATATCGCAAAAAGGTAACATGAAAGTTGTTTCCAAGTCTCTTAACCAAAAAGTGAACATTCAAACTGGTAGCTACTCAATTTCCAAAATTGTGAAGCAGCCAGAAGAGTTTATTACAACTAAATTTTTAAAAAATGGAGAATTGAGATTGTAGAAATATATTATAGAGTGGAAACATGTATAGAATAGAAACACGTATAATTACTATTATCAAAGAAAGAGGGAAAATATAGTTTTCGGTAAATAGTTGACGGAATCAATGGAAACGTGTAGGCAACTAAAAGGAACTTCAACATCATCAAGCTAGCGACGTATCGGAGGACTTGCCAAAAGGAAGCTTGTGGTAAAAAGATAGGCATTTATTTATAATTGGTTTACTTAGACATTTTAATGTATTTGTCATGCTAAAAACGAATAGTAAGAATTGTAGAATTATTAAAAATAGTATATGGCAAAAAGGTAACATGAAAGTTGTTTCTAAGTCTCTTAGCCAAAAAGTGAACATTCAAACTGGTAGCTACTGTATTTCCAAAATTTCAAAGCAGCCAGAAGAGTTTATTACAAATAATTTTTTTTTAAAAATGGAGAATAAAGATTGTAGAAATATGTTATAGAATAGAAACACGTATAATTACCATTATCAAAGAAAGAGGGAAAACATAGTTTTCGGTAAATAGTTGCGGAATCAATGGAAACGTGCAGGCAACTAAAAGGAACTTCAACATCATCAAGCCAGCGACGCATCGGAGGACTTGCCAACCAGAAGCTTGTGGTAAAAAGGATAGGCATTTATTTATATAATTGGTTTAATTATTCATTTTAATGTATATGTTATGCTAAAAAAGAATAGTAAGAATTGTAGAATTATTAAAAATAGTATATCACAAAATGTAACAAGAAACTTGTTCCCAAGTCTCTTAACCAAATGTGTTTAGAAATACTTCACAAAACACATGCAGAATTGGGAAAAAGAATAATGCTAAATAATTTTTTATACTTGTTAATAAATGACAATTTGTACAGACAAATTCTTATTCGATAATCGCCTCTCAATTCTGATTTTCACTTCATAGCACATTTTTAAAGCCATCAAATTGATATTGACTCACTGTAGTCATCTTCATTCCTAACTTAACTGCTCAGCGAAATTCTTATTGGCACATTATAACCTAGAATTCGCTTCCGACAATTTTATTTGTCTACTGTCGTTTTAACTTTTTTTTGTCCCTTTCAGCAATGTGAATCTCTCCTTTTTTAATTCTAATGGCAACAATTTTTAGAAAAAAAACTCAAGAATTCCTCTAATTTACTAAACGAGTTATAGACTGAAATGAATTTCCTTTAAATAGTCTTTCGCCATCAACAAATTATTATTTCCTGTACTTTTTAAAAAAATCTGAAGTTATCAGTTATAATGCAAATGAAATGCAAAATAATTTTCCTGGCTTTCTCAAAGGTTCTTGTCCAAGTTTTAATCTGCTTAGCAAGACATTTCTATTTCTTATTTGTACCGATTCGTTTCCAGAAAAAAATGGTTCCACTGGAAAGTATGTATGAATAATGAGCATACAATGCATAGCTAAAATAACAATGGTTTACTTCGAAAATAAATTTTATTTGTTGCAAGAGCCATCAAAATGCCACTTCTTGCTTTCAACCAGAATAACGACTTCATCTGACGTATATTAAACAGACGAAAACCTCATAACAATGAATATATGTTTAAAACCCAATTTGTTTCATTTTAAAAAATAAAGTCTTCATATTCCTCTGTGTCTCGTTACAGCGTATTACTAAACTGCCCACGCAATACGACTACACTGATATTTTATTCCGAAATGAGATAATATAGAACCATACAGCATTTAAATATTAACTTACTTTTTTTCTCTAGAAAACATTTAATTTTCTGGAAGTCCCTCTGTCGCCTAAAGCGACCTGTCTTGAAAACTTGTCCCGACGCTTGGAATAAATACAACATTGTAAACCTTTCAGATTTACATTAAATCGCAGCAAATACAAGACATTAAGTATCTCATATAAATGTAGGATATTTTCACAATTGTTTTTCAATGCATAGTTCATCATTCCCGATAGTATTATGAAATCTATAAAAGCCTTTTGAGAAAAATGCGTTATACGACAAAATACCACTCCATACCCCTGCACCTGGAATCAGAGTAGCTGATTCTTAAAGGCGAGAAACGACTGTTAAACCTTGAAAACTTTCCGATTTTATGAAAAAAATATATATTATTTTCCTGTCTTTTCTGAACAATTTAAAACGATCTGCGTTTAAAAATGCCTTTAATTATGAAAGTTATGAAGGAAAATATATCTGCTCTTCATCGTAAACATTAAATGTGGCCATATCTTTAAAGCGCTATATCTCATAATGTGTTTTTTTTAATATTGCGCGCACTATATCTCAAGAACTATTGAATATTTTTACATACAATTTTTATCGAATATGTATTTTGCTATGATCTACAAATTGAAACACATTTTTGTACACATTTCTCCAAAGAAGCTTTTTGGGGAGTTAGAAAATTTGAAATTTTAACTATTTTCATTTTAAATTGGAATATAAAATATAAATTAAATTTAAATGCTAATAAATTGAGGTTAAGTTTCTTAAACAGACTGTCTGGATTACTCAGATACTCAAAATATTGCGTTTAGATAAATATTTTATCCGTAATCATGCGAGCAAGGTGACTATACATTTTTTCTCCAAAAATTATACCCATATTTATTACTCTCTCGAATAAATACATATCAATATGAAGGTTTGAAAATGTGTGTACTATAAGAGAAAGAACAGATATTTTTCTAGAAAAAAATAAGTGAGTTTGTGAATTGCATTGTTTCATAGATATAGTGTATCGAATTTGACAGTTTTCCACAATTTCTTCGAGGTTTAAGAGTCGTATGTCCTCTTAAAACTGAAGCTCCATGTCCCCTTAAGCAGTTGGATAGGTATGGAGCGTCTTTTTATTAAAAAAAAAATTGCAAATCTGCGGGGCGGGGGAAGGGAAAAAAGAAATTAACTAAAACAAAAGTACAAATATAAAAAATAACACTTAAAAGCTTACTTACACGTTTTACACGACAAATGATTTGTATCACTTGTATCACAATGCTAAGTCCATTGAAGAATTTTTTCCTAGTTCTGTTTTAACCCCCTTAGCTAGTTTGCCTGTACGCCGTATGTGCATCGAATTACCGCAATTTTAAACTTTGTAATATTCGTTCCGAATAAATATATATATATATATATGTTTGTAGAATTAAAATATTTAAAGAAAATAAATTAAGTAGATAAAAAAATCGTTTGGTCATAAAAGAAATTAATTTAAAAATATCGTTTGGCTGTAGAAGAAATTAATTCAAAAAATCGTTTGGTATTAATTGTTTTATAAAGGTTACAAAATTAGTGTGGCAACAATGCATTGTCTTTTGCTAACATTGCCTAGCAAAGGAAAAGAATAATGAATTGAACATGGAATTCGATGTCAGAAGTCAGTGATGTAACGTTTGTGATGCAAGTGTATGTGTTTGTTTTACATGTTTGTGCTGCGGAAAATGTCCAATAAATATATTATTTTTCATAAAGAAGGCTCCACGATTATTCATGCTACGCTGAAATACAACACAACTTATAAGCTAAAACAAAGTCTTTCACTGACATTATAATTCGAAACAAAAATTACGAGGAATCCATAAAGTTTTCAATTGTTATTTAAGTTATCAATTGAATTAAAATGACAGCACATTACCAAAATAGGTGTCATCTAGTTAGATAGTTGAGAAAACAAACCAGTTATGGGATTAATACGTCGCCTGCTGAACTGTGTTCTTGCTGTAGCGGCAGTGCGGCGTTCATCCTGTCCGGCATTCGGAACTGTTATGTACAAAATTCGACAGCGAAAGAAGTGCAGTGTCACTCCGAAAAATATCAGGAAAACACCAAAAAATATATCAGAGTTTTAAAAGTTTCCGTTCACAAGAAACCTGTGACAACAAAGAAAACATTAATAGTGGTGAACAATTTGGCCGCTAGTAACGGATACCAAGTATACTAATTCCTCGTTTAGTTTTAGTTATATTAACGTCCTGTTTTGAAGCAACACGAGGGCTATTTTGGGGCGGACCTCGTAATTTTGAACCACGGTCAGATGACGAGGACGACACCTGAGCTGGAACCCCCTCTCCAATCTTCCACGCCACACCAACGGGATGACGTTTGGCCACTACGTACGATTTAGCGTCCAACAGGCCCCACACAAAAATATCAGGGAAACACCAAAAAAATGCATCAGAATTTTAAAACTTTCCTTTCACAAGAAACTTGTGACATGAAACAATTTATTAATAGTGTTGAACAAGTTGGCCGCTAGTAAGGGATGCTAAGTACTAATTTGTCGCTAAGTTTAGTTTAGTTTTAGTTATATTAATGTCCTGTTTTGAAGCAACACGAGGGCTACTTTGGGACGGACCTCGTAATTTTGAAGCATGGTCAGATGACGAGGACGACACCTGAGATGGAACCCCTCTCTTCAAACTTCCACTCCACATACTGGCTGGGTTTAGTTAAAACTGCATGGTGACTTTAGTAGCAGCAGGAAAACTGGAACTGCATTAAGAAACACTTCAGCAGCCGCAGGAAGCCGAGTCACCGAACTGGAACATCGATAGCATCTGGAGACTGAAGCTTCCAGTTGAAGAACTCAAACTCAGAACGAAATACTCGTTGTCTAGCCATTATCGCTGGGTTCGATAGAGCTTAAATACCCGATTGCAAGACATCATTTCACTTTAATTCTTAAAGAAGGTGTAACTTCTAGCCCTACGTCGAGGTCAAGTTCGCTTAAGGGGATGTCCATAAGTTCGAACTTTATTCTGTCGATACGAATTCATTTCACTGAAATACCTTTTATTAAGATCTGAAATTAATTGTTAAAGTCTGGAAGGAAAAAATGTGTTTCTCTATACAATTGTATGTATATAAATACTGCGAGCATCCAAATAATTTCTGGAGCAACACCCAATTAATAAATAACCATTAGGTCATACTGGGCTGTCCATAAATGATGTCACACTTTTTTCAATATTTTTGACCCCCTCCTCCTTTGTCATAAAGTGTCACACTTCACCATACCCCATACCCCCTTGTCACATGTCACACTATATTACATAAACATATGCTTGCAGTTCAGAAACAAAGCACTAAGTTTTAGATCATATTTCAGATTGTATTCTTAAACTTTAACTATGTGTTTTAATGACATTTGTGAGCATAAAGATAATGATTATATATGTACTTATTTTGTATGAAATAAAATTAAGGTTTACAACAAAAAACCCAATTAATATACAATGGTAATAAAATATTAATATAAAAGAGCAACTGAAAACAGTAGTGTTTTGGAATTTGATATATTTTGCTTTAAATCTTATCTTTACTTTATGAACACAAAATACTCTTACACAGATTGAATGTTTTTTAAAAAACGCCTCAATAAGATCAACCTGTTTGTGCCACTACCAGTTCTACCTCTCACCCAGGTGGGGCGACGTATCTTTTGAAGAAAGGAATATAAGTGAAAAAAAACACATGAAAGTTGTTTTAGCCCGATTAAAAAAATACCCTCAAATTCTGGTAATTTCAAAATTACTTCAAAATTTAATCCGCTGTTTTTAAATGTTTTTATTTTAACCAAAATGTGTGATGCCACACTTCTTGTTACCCCCTTCCCCCTTTGTCACAATTTCACGAACTCCCTCCAAGCGTGACATCATTTGTGGACGGCCCCTAACAGCATGTGTAGAGTTGAGATTTACTGGATAGTCGCCGAGGTATTAGGTACGTAGAACCACAGACACTTAAGTGCTTCATATTAACTAGTACAATACTACACTACTCAGCTTCTTCACAGTTACATGTGCTAGATGTATTGGGAAAAATCAAGTTTGGAGTCAAAGGAATGAGGGGGTTTGGAGTCAGACAGTGACCATTGTAGGGTGTTGATAAAAAGCAAGTATTGATTGTATGCATGAATCAAGGTGAGCCTTTCAGAGTGTAACTAAGGAACACGCTACAGTTTTCAATGTTTTAGATAGTACTCTGTCTGCTATACGCCCTTAACAGACCAATCAGATCTCTTTGTAAAGAGACAGAAGTCTAAGGACGAAGCTCATTGAACCAGCAATTTCAGTCGTCACGACAAAGTCAAACAGTCTTGAAAACACGAGTAAGGTCATTAATAGATAAAATAAAGCAGAGGTCCAGATTTAGAAACCCTGTGCAGGACACCATTGTACAAGTGTATAAAAATAAACTTATAATCGTAAATTAACTATAAAAATATTAGAATTGCTGAATTATATAAGTATGCTGTATAATTAAAAATTTTTTAAAATAGTTATAGCTTTAAACAACTATAAGTATATAAAATATTAATTGACAAATATCACAGATTTAATGTATGTAAATGAGTTAAATCAAAATATATCATCTAATAAAATGAATCAACATGGAGATAAATATTTTATATATAATATTTACATATCTCACAGTTATTCATGAATTCTATTTAAATGTATTCAGGTATTTTGATTGCTGTCAATCCATATGAAACATTAGATGAATTTACCAAGTAATTTCAACCAGTTTTACTCACATACAGTAAATTTATTTTAAATTAAAATGTAGAGA
>BGPR01003347.1:91585-101998 GCA_013235015.1 Araneus ventricosus | reverse complement strand
GGCGATGTTTCGGACAGATCCAATTTTTCTCTTACTGGTTGTACTACGCCGTACATCATCAAAAATGGATCACAAATTGTTCAACGAAAAGGGAGAGGAGATCTTCGGATTTGTTGTTCTCTTAGATTATACCCACTTCTGTATACAACCTGACAACAAGCGGGTTCTTATTTGAAGACAATGTAGAACTCGGTATAATCCTGCATTTATGAACAAATTTGTAGGAGGCGATGTTTCGGACAGATCCAATTTTTCTCTTACTGGTTGTATTACTCCGTACATCATCAAAAATGGATCACAAATTGTTCAACGAAAAGGGAGATGAGATCTTCGGATTTGTTCTATAGTTACAGCAATTGGCGCGGATTTTTATTTTTAATCAAGGTTGAGAAATCAAACTACACCACGTTGGGCTGGTTGATGACTTCCTTTTCGACGGAGGAATGGTTAGAATATCCCCAAGGCGTTAACCCCTTGACCAGTGGCGGCTCGTGTTATGTAATCTTGGGGGTGCTGTCCTTCTTGCGCATCTTTAATTCTTCACTGCGCAGTAATGCATATTTGAACCACTTACATTTTTTTACTCTTTTCATTAACTTCAAGTAGTTTTATATTTAATGAATAACTAACAACATCATTTCTTCAAATAGATAAGTAGTTTAACAAATTAATTTTAATAAAAAAATTAAGCTCGAAATTTGTTTTTCAGTTCCGTTTCCTGTATTCTTTACTACATTTTAAAAAATTAGCATTAAAATGACAGCATAGTATAGAAATAAAATAGTTTTCTTATTAATTAACGAGAAAAAAGTTTATATTCTAACTAATATAAACAGAAGCGTGAGCGAATATTATATATTAGTTTCAATAAAAATTACTTAAAAATGAAATCCATTCTTGTTTTGTTTTCAGCGAAAGAACAGAAACATTAATCTTGATGCTTGAACGACGATTAAAAAATTTTGCATCCATATGAATCAAAACAGCTTCATATAATCGTATTCCGATTCATATTGTGTGCGTCACAAATTTTATTATTTTTTTTAATGAATTATGATTACTGATATATTATGTAGTAACGGGAATTGCCAGGAGGAGAAAAAAAATGATTAATTTATTCTATTACATCTATCTAAAGGTGGACTGCGATAATTTAAGTTGAGAATATACTTATCAATATTCTTAATTAAATCTTAATTTATCAAATCTTAATTTCGGATAATGAATCGTGATATCAAATAGAATGGTACAGAATATTAGGGTGCACGGAAATTTTGAAAACATATTTGTATCACGAATAAATTCTATTATGTATTTCATCAGCATTTATAACTGAAAATCACCAAAAAAGTCTTTTGGATTGCAAGAAATTCCATTACTATGAAAAAATATACTTTTTAATTAAATTTTTATTTGTCATTAATTATCTTTCATTTCTTTATTTCTTTCCAAAGTTTTAGAACGCGAAAAAATTTTCCGCGCGAGAAAGCGTTTAAAACCCCGTTTCCAATATCACGGGAACTGTCGAATTCCACAGTACCTTTTCAGATTAAAAACATGGTATGGTATGCCTGCGCAGTGTTATTGCGCAGACGGAATTCGGAGCTGGAAGTATCCACAGTTCCCGTTTGAACTGTTACTTTCTCCTTTGAGCTTCTTCATCGGGGCATATTTACGGATCCTACTATGGTTTGGATTGAGGTCGCTTTTCATTGGCTCTCAGCGTCACGTGACCAAGATTATCTTTATCTTGAATTCATTGTTCTCTTTAGAAATATCCAAATAATTGTAATTAAAAGATAATTTTGGTTTTTCCATGATACAATAGCTAAGACAAAAATCGAAATCCAAACCAAGCGCGCTCCTATGACATCATTCAGAAGCAAGCGAAGTCACGTGACGCTGAGGGTCAATGAAAAGCGACCTCAATCCAAACCATAGTAGGATCCGTAAATACGCTTCTTCGGGTAATAAGAAAATAAGATAGGGAATTTCGTTTTCTACGTAGGTTTTTCTTCGACTTTCGTTTGAATATCGTAATCGCTTGATACAAAATTGCGTTAGATTGTTGATAAATTTAAATATTAAACTCGAAATAAAATAAATTGATTAAATTTACACAATGGAAAAAGTTGGGGGTGCTGCAGTACCGCATTCCCTACACACGACCCGCCCCTGCCCTTGACATACGATTTTATTTAACCTCTTAATTAGATGCCACCACACATTTGGGGATATTTTTTTATTATTTCAATCCATTTAAGATGGTAAAGGACACTTCAAACATTTATGCTTGTCCAAGTGACTTTTGTATTTGAAATTAATTGTTACGGTGACTTAAATACGGATTTCAGTAGCAAAAATTCTGCAATTTGATGAACATGTCAGAGACGTCATTCTAAGTTTACCCTTTCAAGTCCACTACATGTTTCGTTTTGAAAATTACTAAATTTATTTCAAAAATGAGTATTAGACATGTAGCTGATCATAAATATGTAAAGGGAAAAAGTTAGCATTTATTTACTTTCAAGAAATTTGTGGTTTCACAGTGAAACCAGTGAACGGGGTAACGGGCTATTTTTCCTCCGAATAAGTTATCATCGAAATGCAATTTAAATTATGTATTTAATTTATAAATATACGTGAGTATTAAAATATTCAACATTCATAAAATTCAATATTACTTTCGAAGATTTCATTTTAAAAATATCAATTTGTGCCAGATCCCTCATCATTTTGTTTCTCTCAGTGATCAAAAACATTTTAGCTCTTCCATTGCCGGTATCTTTCTGAATACTAACTGCATTGAACTGGAATTTTTATATAAGTTGGCCCATATATCTTTCTCATAAGTAATGAAAGAAAAATTACGCTACATTTCGTCCATGGGCAGTAAAAAAATGTTCAATGTGTGGTTTCACTGCGAAACCAATAAAAGCGAAAGGGTTAAGGGGTTAATCTGGTTGAATGCGTTTGGTCTTTCCAGAAAAAAGGGTTGCTAATTGTTTTACAAACACAGTGCAGTGGAATAAATGTAAATGATTCTTACTTGCTAGTCCGATTTCTCTCATCCACCCATATCTCACAAGTGTTCAGTCTTACTTTCTAGTGGATATCCCATTTCCCTCATCCACCCATATCTCACAAGTGTTCAGTCTTACTTTCTAGTGCATATCCCATTTCCTTCATCCACCCATATCTGACAAGTGTTCAGTCTTACTTTCTAGTGCATATCCCATTTCCCTCATCCACCCATATCTCACAACTGTTCATTCTTACTTGCTATCGGATGTCCCATTTCCCTCATCCACCCCTATCTCACAAGTGTTCAGTCTTACTTGCTAGTGGATATCCCATTTCCCTCATCCACCCATATCTCACAAGAGTTCAGTCTTACTTGCTAGTGGATATCCCATTTCCCTCATCCTCCCATATCTCACAAGAGTTCAGTCTTCCTTTCGGCCAGGGAAGTGATGCCCTTTATTAAAACGCCTTTTTATATAAGAAATTCCTTTTGGATTTATTTTTACGCCATGTGCAAAATGCTCATTCTCCCCACAGACACACACACCAAAAAAATTGCCAGTGGATAATTATTCTTTACTTCATGCGTAATTTTTTTTCTCATAACCTAAAATACTCGCATATCCTATTTCAGTCAACGAAATCTTTTCTCATCGACAATTCACATCCCAATTCATAGCGGCGTAGCTGCAACTTATGCCTCCCGGAGCGAACTTTCAACATGACGCCGTTCCTTTACAAGTTACATAGGGCATATCAACCTCAAAATAAAAAGAAATAAATTCCATGGTAATAAAAAATTCATTACTAACTTAATTCGTCCTCTGAGGTTCTCAACCTCCGCAGATAGGTTGAGAAATCGCGCGTCGAATTAGTTATTTTAAGCACACAATGATTGAGCTAGAGCCACTGCTCTTCTTTGTTACTAGCCCTTAAAAGCCCGATTTTTTAAAATTGATTTTAAAATGATTTTGACTTTTATTTCTTGAATAAAACATGGGAAAAATACTTTAAAAATCCTATTTTTTTTAAGTATGGTTTATGGCTAAAAAACAGTTTTTTACCAACTGGCAACACTGGGCTTTATTTCAGAAAAATATTTCCTTGATGAAATTCTATAATATCAAATACAGATGAATTTTAATAAATAAAACAGATAAGGAATTTCCTTCACCATTGTAAAATAAAATATGGTACTCTCAAGCGTACAAACAAAGCTAAAAAGTTGCAATCTGAAGTGGTATCATCCATTTATTTTTATGTTTTGTTTCTAAAAGCACTGAGGCATCTATATGCTGTAAATTGATTTAATAAAAATTCAGTATGCATCCTACTGGCTACAACAGGAATTAGATCTTCAGTTTATTCTCAAGATTTTAGAATACAAAATTGAGTATTGTTGCAAACGTCTTACTGTGGGTGTATGGTGTAAACAGTCCATCACGCAGGATAATGGAGAATGTAGGTTTATTTACAAATATGCAGGAAACACGTAGCACAGGTACAGGAAACAATAGTTCTTGCACAGATCAGCAATGTAAACAGATAACAATTCACAGGTAATAACAGTTCAGCACTTTGATATTTAACAACACAAACAGTCAGCAAATAACTAGTAACGACAATAACTGCTCCTCTGATCCAGGCGCCGTCCTTATAAACTCTCTCCGACAGGCCGTGACATCACATGGAGTTTTCTCGCGTATTCAAGTGTATTCCCTTTCCTAATAGAAATATCGAGAAAAGGATTGCATTTTCTGGAATCATCTATTTGTCGCCAAGTCAGGGATCCTGGAACAGACGCTTTCCGTCACTCCATACTTAACCTTGTAAAACTCTCTTCCCAACCATCAGACTAACATTGCTGGGAAGCGACTTTCCATGTTCGTAACAGTATGTTGCTTAAAGGCAACACTGGGCATAGTAAGGGTTAAATTGTTTTCCTGCATATCTGATTCTTCCGCGTCTTTCGAAGTGCCACCCCCTTTTAGTTTCTGCACTGCCAATCCATAATATCCCCTAATAGTTTGGAGCAATGTAATATTTTGTATTTATGGGATAAATAATAATACTAATAAAGAGAATTTTATTTGTGGAGGAGTTAAAAATACGAAAATAATAGCAGACAACGATGAGAAGTAAGAATCCGGTGGATGACTTCATCAGAGGCCATTCATCCATGCAGATTCAAAACTGGAATAGGTTTTCTATAGAGGAAAAAGACTTTAAGGTCTGCTTTAATATCCTCTAAGGTCTGAACCCATTCCGGAATATATTGGACAGAAAAACCTTTATCCACAAAGAAGAAATTAAAAACAGTCTTTTAAACAAAGTATGAAAAGAAGGGCTTAAAATCTTTTTGTCTTTTTAGATATTCATTCCTGTATTTATGGAGATACTTTATCCATTAAATGCCCTATGTTGCCTTTAAGCAACATACCCAATTTTGTCGTACTCCTTATTGAGGATAAGACGGAAGCTCTAATGCTTATTGTTTCTAATAGGATTTATACTGAAAATGTTATTAAATCAATGCACAACATGTAGATGGCAGCATGAGTGCTGATGAAAAATAAAAATAATTTGATGTTTCTCACTTCAGGCTGTATCTTTTTTTGCTTTGTTTGTACGCTTGATAATACCATCTTTTAATTTACAATGTTGAAGAAAATTCCTTATCCGTATTATTATTTATTAAAATTCATCTGTGTTTGACATTGTTAGGCACAGGAAGCGAGTTTGCCAATATCACTTGTTAGTCTCGTAAAGTAGAGACAGGGAGCTTGAGTAACACTAGTTATGAAGAGCTGCTGGATAATAAGCTGAAAACGTCCTGGCTTATTGCAAGCAGTGGAATTTCTATGAGATAGAGCATTTCTTATTGTTTTTAGAAATGACGAATCGTATAAGTTAAAAGAGACATTTATTTAGACGACCACACTTAAGAACATATTTACAGATCACATTTTCATTTAACAAGGTTGATACTTGTCCTACATCTTATAGGTACAGCAACAGCTTACATGGCACTGAAGTCTCTCCGAGGAGAGAATGCTTAGAGAACCTACAGACCGTACCTCCTTCTTTTTAAATGATATAGTAGAAACAAGCATATATACTCTGCTAATAATAAGTAGATCTATGTATCAGCTGCGGGAATCGAATAGACAACGTCATACGATTCCGATTAAATAGCTGCTAATATGGATGTCAAGTTAAGTGACTAGCTCAAAGAAATGGCGTAAAAATCTTAAAGAAAGAATGCTTCGAATCTTAGATTAAAGGTACGAGAGACAATTTAGAAAAGATGCAAGCTTCGTAGCTTAAAATGCAGAATTTCCTAACAGACATTATAGAATTTTATCAAGGAATTTTTTTCTGAAATAAAGCCCAATGTTACCGATTGGTGACAAGCGATGTTTTAGCCGTAAACCATACTTAAAACAAAATAGGATATTTTTTTAAGTGCTTTTCCCATGCTTTATATAATAAATGAAATTCAAAAAGAATTTTTAAAGCAATTTTTAAAAATCGGCATTTAAGGATTTACACACTCATCGACACTCACGAATATCTCATTTTCCAAAAATCTTCGCTTGCACTAAAATTTGGCTTACATAACGGTTCAGATAAGTTGATTGTGTTCGCTGTTCGCAGAATGCATCACTTTTTTCTTTTTTGGCATATTTTGTCTAGGATCGAGCACAGATGCCTTTTTTGTTTGTTTTCTGACAGTTTCATCAAATTCATTTAACTCAGGAAATGTGTTAAGTGTACACTAGATTTTAAAATTGTGAAAAAATTGACAAAAGTGTGATACTTTTTTTTATGAACAAATAGATTACCTTCGGTAATCTGAAAAATGTTGATTTTCGATATAGTTTTTCGGTCGTTCAATATAAGCATGTTCTATTAATAGTGTGGAATGCTTTATAGGCATTTTAAGTATATTCTTTTAATATCTTCTCGAAACGAAGTTATCTATTTTTAACCTTCCAGCGGGCGCGCCTGAACAAATTTTACGACATATCATGCATCGTATTACATAAATATATCGTGCTGTTTTACAAAAATAAACATAGCTTTTATTTATGTTATCTGTATTTATTAGCTTAATAGTAAACAAAGATCTTATAAAAAAATTGCACTTAAATTTATAAAAGAACGATATAAATATGTAATACGATGCACAATACAAGTATCTCTTGAAAACGCGCTGGAAGGTTAAATATACTCCATAAACATCATATTTTTAGCTAATACTCAGTGGCGGTTTTCCGCACAGGTGTTAGAGGCGGTCGCCTCGTGCCTCGAAAATCCAGGGGGCCTCAAAATCCATTCGAAGTACGCAGTAGAGAAAACTGATGGCGAATTAGCGACATTCAGTTGGGGGAGGATGTCTCAAAACGTATTGGACGTAAATTGTAGTGCTATGCCGATGGCGAAGTTGCGTCATTGGGTAAGGGAGGGGGCCTCAAAACCTATTCTACGCACATCGTAGTACTAAGCTGACGGCGAATTTGAGACATTGGGTAGAGGGAGGAGGGCCCTCAAGTCAGTTTTGCGCCTGTGGCCTCATATTGACAAAATCCGCCACTGCTAATACTTTGAAGTTTTTCTCTTATGTTATATTGACATATATTGATGGAATTTTTCATAAATAAATCATTTATGATTGTTATTATTATTATTATTATTATTATTTTGTATTGAGGGCATCATGAATCGTTATGGTAAGAAAAGTAATTTTAGATTTGAAACAAACATTGTGATTTCGGTGGCGTTAAACATGCATCATATTGGGTAGAACTAAAATATCTGTTTAGAAAATCTGGTAAGCTAACTTTGCTTTATGATTTAATGCGTTTAAAAACAATTTGAAGTTTTTCAATGTTTCAATAAATTTTATTCATATCTTACCAAGGTGTCAAAAATCTAACAATGAATTTTGCTGGGATATTTGTTTTACAGCGTGAGAATAATGAAACAAAATTCCCATTTCCGAAATTCCACACCACACCAGCGGTTTTAACGGGTACCAAACCCTATAAAGGAAAAAAAAAGGAAAACAATTTTTAATTTCTAATTTAATCTGGAAAAAACGTCATAATATTTGAAGTCCCTGTTTAGGTAAAAAATGTATGATAGAAATAAGCATTAAAGTGTTTTTTTCTATTAATTAATTATTCAGTTTTACCTATGAATATCATTTTCATATTGGCAAGTTTCCGCCTCCATAACCTTATAAATCTAAAATTTCCATCTCCATAACCTTATAAATCTTAAGTTTCGACAACGGCATATGTGGTGGTGCCATCTATGAAGCCAAATCATTACCAAATCAAATTATCAGAATTTCTATCTCTGCTTGAATTAATCACAGTGTTATCGGTTTTTCAAGATATGCTATTATTTTATAAAATTACATATAGGACTAATATGTAATGCAACAGCAGGAAAAACATTGAAAAATCAGTTCAGTTTTGAAAAGGAGAAATGATTGGATGATATAAATATTTATATAGCTATGCTTTCTCTTTACTAATATAGTGGTGTCCAACATTTTAGTCAATTTTCGAATTGTTTCCCATTCCGCAATTTTAGGCTTACGGAAAATTATTTTCCAATATTCAAAGCAGTTTAAAGATAATTTAAAAGAGAGTTATGTTCTATCGAACTCAAACAAAAAAGTAAATTGAAAATAATTTTAAAAATTATGAAAACTCATTATCGAGCAAATATTTTAGGCTCATTTTGACATTCATAAACTACAACCTAATTTAAATTACAATATCAGACCAAACATTTTAACGATACATGAAAAATTTATAAATTAAAACAATATAAAAAATCGAGATGGCGCCACAAATGGTAAAGTCAAAATTCACATTTGTTTATTGTAAATACAACTGATATGTTCTTGAAAAATAAAACCGCCTTTCTTCTGGCGAAAGACTATAACAAAGCTTTTGCGTAGAGCACAGGTATCAAATAACATGAGTTGAGATTTAAAAATGTGGAAATTATAATTGCTTCTGAAGCAAAAGGGGAAAAAAAACTTTCAAATATTATTAGCTCCAAATGTATATCCCTCGTAGTGACATCTAACGGCGATATGAAGAGTTAAATATATTCTGTATATTTAAATAAATGCAAAGGGTGGATCCAACCTAGAAACTGTATTAGCTGGACTCACGAAAGTTACAGTAGCGCGGAGGAAGACAACTAATTTACGTGTGAAATTTTTAACTAAGTTTCTTAAGCTAGAAAATCACCCGTCATGGTATGACGGGTGCACATTGCTTCTTCATTCGAGAGATTTCCCGTCAAATTTGACGTGTATAAATAGATATATATGCGACAAACATTGATTGAAAACAAATAAAAAAAATTGTTTCATGACAGGAAATATTTTTTTATTTACATATTTCTTTATTCAAAAAATCTCTTGGTAAGCAACATTCCGTATAAAGTATTTTTTGTTGTTTAACAATTTTATTATAATAATTCAATTCAGTATTCAATAACCATGCAATTCTCAGCTTGCCAAACGTAAGACAAAGCTTAAAATTTCAAAGGAATTCTTTTTCGAAATTCTAATCAAAACAAAGCACTTCTCTGCTTGTCTAACGTTGCCAAAAAATATTATCAAATTATATCATCACGATTGCAATAAATAATCAGATGCATCGTGGCGTCCAAACTATATCACGCGCATGATATACCACTGACGTGATTTACTACTTTCTATTGAAAAACGGAAATTAATGTGAAATATATGATTAATATAATTTAAAATTTCTCGGGAACTATTGAACATAGCGAGATAAATATTATATCAATAGATAGAAAATTTTATTTCACTATTTTAGAGCTATTAAATTTGAAATTAAAACGACAATTACTGTTTTAAATTTTAAATGACTGAAACTTAGGTTCTCTAACAATGAAATAATGCTGTGTAACGACTCGCAGCGTTATGGCGCGAGTTTTATTGTTGGTCACGTCAGAGCGTTGCTGAGAGATATATCTAGACTATTATATTAGTAATTGTCATCAAAAATAAGAATGCTACTTTTCCACTGAAAATTTAGTTTTCCTAATTTCCCATAAATTCAACATGTGTAAAGTTAACATTTTTTTTTTTGATAAAAATATCATTGATTAAAAAGTAGTGAAATTATGACTTTTCTGGAAAGATATATCTTACTCCAATAAGCAATGAATATCTTAATAATTTTTGGCAAGCTCTTGTCGAAGAGTTCAACTCCAGCAAGCCTTCGAATCTTAGCTACCCGGCTTTTCTCCACTTCTCTCTACTTAACTACATGGTATCATTTAAAACTAATCAAAATGTATTTCCTTTCATATTTGAGTATTATAATGAAG
>BGPR01003347.1:56573-66859 GCA_013235015.1 Araneus ventricosus | reverse complement strand
AATCATGTTCTGTTCGCCAAGTGTATACCCACCTTATCACTAAGTTGATGACTAATGGGTTCAAAGTGTACGCTGTTCGCCTCAATTCCATGGAACGAGATGCATTCGTAATGAGAATAATTTATTCCAACACTCTGTGAGACTAAACAAAATCTTCTCATTTCGACTCGAAACGTATACAAAAATGATCCAAGTCATAAATTTTCAACACCGCCTCCCCCCCTAATCCTTTCAAAAAAACCCTCCGTTATCGCTGATTGACGGCGATGATTGACAGATTCCAAGCCCGTTCGTCGATTTCTATGGAACGCAATCTGTTCGTCTTGAAAAATTTCCTCAAACACGCAGCGAATCGTAAACTAACTGTTTTAATCATGTTCTGTTCGCCAAGTGTATACCCACCTTATCACTAAGTTGATGACTAATGGGTTCAAAGTGTACGCTGTTCGCCTCAATTCCATGGAACGAGATGCATTCGTAATGAGAATAATTTATTCCAACACTCTGTGAGACTAAACAAAATCTTCTCATTTCGACTCGAAACGTATACAAAAATGATCCAAGTCATAAATTTTCAACACCGCCTCCCCCCCTAATCCTTTCAAAAAAACCCTCCGTTATCGCTGATTGACGGCGATGATTGACAGATTCCAAGCCCGTTCGTCGATTTCTATGGAACGCAATCTGTTCGTCTTGAAAAATTTCCTCAAACACGCAGCGAATCGTAAACTAACTGTTTTAATCATGTTCTGTTCGCCAAGTGTATACCCACCTTAAAGGTGCGTATACACTTGCGAGCAGACGCCGAATAGAATCGTTTGTGAACAGATGCTCGCAAGTGTAGACGGGTTATTTTATTCCCCGCGAACGGTCAGGGTGCTGCTGGCGGTGAACCAAAAACTGTCGGCTTATCGAAGAATTCAAAGAGATTCGCTATTCTAGTTGGTACGGGTTAATGTGCTATTCACTGAACCCCGCGAATCTGCTTCGAACTTGGATTCATATTTAGATAGGCGTGTACTTCTTGATTTTTTTTTTTTTGCCTTTGCTCTTGTAAGTATGGAGTGGACAGAACTAAAAATATTAATATGTATTAATAGAATGCAGAAATTAGCCTTTTCTCTCGTATCCGAACCCCAAGGACCGTTGTAGAAAAAACTTAAAAGAAGGTGAGGAAATAAAAGTGTCAGTGGCCCAGTGTAAGAAAAAGATTATATTCTTGCTTCCACCGGCGCGAAAAACAGAGAATAAAGAATTCCATGGGAAAATGAAAATATAAGTTATAAAATATAAAGAATACAAATATTATATATTTTTTAAACAATTTTAGTTTTTTTATTCTTGACAACAATTTTTTACAACATTAGCTTTATGTAATAAGTTTTCAATTGCTAGTCATCTTGGTTACGTTACTAATTCGTAATACGTATTTATTTAAAATTTCCCCATTGTTGTTTAATGAAGTTAAAAAATGTGAATTTTATATAAAAATTTAAATTAATGCCAAAAAGAACGAACTTTTTCTGTGCTTGCTTTTGAGATAGAACATTTTAATATTAAAAATTTTGAGCAAAATAGCTACGCATGGTGAAATGTTCCTTAATCAAAATGTCTAACACCAAAGAGACCCGAATTATAATGGTTGTGAAATTAAAATGAAACTTAAAATCTATAATTAGAAAGCAAAACGAAAGTAAGTGTTTTCGTTTTTGCAATTGTTATTTAATTTGGCTAAGTTACTAATTCGGAGCGCATTTGTACTTCAAATGTCAGCTTTGTCATTTGATAAGATATTGCAAGATTAGATTTAAAAATATGAATTTTATGCAAACTGAAATTAACGCTAAAAGGAATAATTTTTTTTTCAACTCTGCGTTTGAATTTTTTTTATATTAAGTGTTTTGAACTAAATGTCTACGCATAGCCAAATTTTCATGTTTTCTTAATCTAAATATCTAAAATCAAGGAGACCTAAATTATAATGGTTGCGAAAATTGATATGAAAGTTAAAATTTAAAATTAGAAGGCAAAAAGAAAATAAGTACTCCCTTTACTGCAAATGTTATTCAACTTTGTAAAGTTATAAATTCGAATGCATCACTATTTAATATTTTACCTTTATTTTTTGATAAGACTGAAAAATATAAATTCGAAATAATTGTAATATTAAGTGTTTTTAACTAAATGTCTACGGACATGGCCAAATTATAAATTCATCTAAATTAAAATGTCTAAAGTTTAGTTTAGTTACATTAACGTCCAGTTCTGAAGAAATACAAGTGCTATTGGGACGGATCTTGTCATTTTGAACCGTGGTCAGATAACAAGGATGACACCTTAACTGACACCCTCTCCAAGCTTCCACACCACACAAGTGGGAGGACATTTGGCCACTGCGTGGCGTTCAATGGGCGCCACACACGTCGGATCTTCTGGAGAATCGGTGTTTCGAGTCTGGAGCCCTCCGGCCGCGAAACTGAAGCCTTACCGCTAGGCCACTGCGGCCGTTTTGAATGGCTAAAAGAAAAGAACCGGAAACATAATAATGGCGAAATTAAAAGGAAGCATTAATCGGTTATTAGAAAGTAAAATGAAAATAATTTTTTTCCAATCACGTAAAAAGAATCAGTTTGAAGTTGGTGCAACAAAGTATTTCACTTCACAAAACTTATCAAATAAAGTAAAAACCACTTCACTGAATGAGGTTTTAGTTGAAGAACATTTTAAAAAGTATGTAATATTAAACTGTGGAAGTGAAATGCTACTTTGGAGTTTATGTATCAAAGAAAGCAAACTTTGTTAACCACGGCTGTATAATAGAAAAATGTTTACATGATTAAGCGATTTGATGGCACAATTAAATTAGTTTGATTTTTATAACAATAAAGAGTATTGTTGTAAATCATAAAAAAATATTGTTTTAAAAAAATTTGTTAAAAGCAAAAGGAAAATAGTGCGACAATTAACACTTTGGAAGCGGGACTCGTAAAAATACGATTTGTTTTGTTTTTAGACTATTCCAACGTGACGTGAGGTTGTTTATTTAAAAATTAAATTTCCGAAGGTGAGAGTGAGGTAAAACCCGATACCTTGATTCTGGCGCTATTAATTCTCTTCTCTAGAGGACAGATTCAGAATTATGCTCTACTAGTCAAGAAGAAAGAATGGTCATAGAGGCTGTATTGTTGCTATTGAATTCACTGCGGCTGTGAAGATGTTTTTGTTTTAGCGGGAACTGTTAGAGTTTTTGCATAGCGTATAAAGAATCACTTTTGCTGTGATTATTCCTTTTTTTTCTAGACTGAATTCTTTAATGAAAAATTCAACACAAAAATGGAAAGTATTAGGTGTTTTTTTTAGAGAGAAAGGGAAGGAAAATGGATATAATTCTTAACAGCTTATTAAAAAAAATAGAAAGAAACAGGCGTGTCTGTAATTTTGGTATTGAATAAAATTTCTATCTCAGCAAATACGTTACGAACGTTTTAACGTTAAATAATATTTAAAACAACGCAGCGCATTGAATTTGGATATTAGCTAAATAATGTCGAAAATAAGAACAGTACATTTTTGAAATTTTTAAAACTGTTTGAAAACCCAACCATCTATTACGAGTCTGAAACTTTTATTCATTTTAATGGATTTTTTACTATTAGTGATTTATTATGAGAATAACAACTTTCTATTCATTTATAATCAAACTGAAAAATATTATAGAACATTTTTGTTAAATCGTAGTTGATATAGAGTAAAGCACCGTTTATACGTCTTTCAAGGGACTGACGAAAAACGGCGAATACATGAAAAGGCCTATAATCGAAATGAATTAAAATGCATACGAATGCATCGGGACTATGATGAAACGACCTATAAATGCGACCATATCTTTCTGCATGGCTAAGAACAGAATTTCTTCTTCGCAAATCCGTTTATGGAGTTGTTTGGAATTTTTTCACTTAAATTTTGGTATTGTAATAGAGTATTGTATATATTGTAATCTAGTAGGATTCCTTTTCATAAAAGATAAAAGTTTCCTAATGATAAAAAGCGAGGAAATAAGTACTCTAATTAATATTTCGAATATGTCCTTTTTTGACATTAATTTTAAGAAGGTTTGACCTTATTTTGCTATTTTGAACATACAGCCCTTATTACTAAACAGAGTGGCCTACTGAAATTGGAGAGTGTTATCTGGACTGTATTTAATTATAATTACTTGTTTAATACACTGTACAAGTAGATATCTCCGTTATGGTTTTCCCATTAAGAATCTTTCCTCTATCACTGAGTTGATGAATATTGGGTTCAAAGTCTACGTTGTTCGCGCAATCCGATGGAACGAGATGCATTCGTAATGATAATAATTTATTCCAATACCCTGTGAGACTAAACAAAATCTTCGCTTTTCGACTCGAAACTTATACAAAAATGATCCAAGTCATAAATTTTCAACACCTTCCCCCCTCCCAGACCTTTAAAAAAAAACCTCCGTTATCGCTGATTAACGGCGATGATTGACAGATTCCAAGCCCGTTCGTCCATTTCTATGGAACGCAATCTGTTTGTGTTGAAAAATTTCCTCAAACACGCAGCGAATCGTAAACTAACTGTTTTAATCATGTTCTGTTCGCCAAGTGTATACGCACCTTAAAATATATTGTTGATTTAGTAAAACCCTTTTCGTCTCGAGATAATTACAGCATTGAAACTTTTATTTCTGATGTTGAAGATATATTTAACTTGTATGGAATAAAGAATCCAATTCACCAAGTTATTTTTGTTAAAAAATGCTTGACAGGTCCCGCGTTAACTTTAATGAGATCTATTCGTGGAATTACAAATTGGGAACAAATGAAACATTTATTGGACGAATTTTCGGATAAAATGAACGGCTTGCAATTGCATAAACTAATGGAATCTCGACGTATGAAACCATTTGAAACATTACAAGAATATTTTTTGGCTGTGTGAGATCTTGCTCACAAAGGTTCTCTTGATGATTCCTCTTTGATTGAGTATGTCATAAACGGAATTCCTGATTCATCGAACAATAAAATTATTTTGTATGGTTGCAAATCCATTCCTGAATTTAAGGAAAAATTGAAAATTTATGAAAAACTGTTTAATACTTCAAGAACTTTTCGGCCAAACAATGACAAAAAATTTGATGATCCCACTCATGCTCCAAAATTTGACCGTAAGCGTACCCCAAACCCACAACCAGTATGCTTCTCCTGTGGTTTAAAAGGTCATAAGAGTACCCTATGTACGAATAAACCACATGGTAAACAATGTTACGGTTGCAAAAATTTTGGCCATATTCATGCTAATTGCCCTCAAAATTCTCACAATTCTGCATCCAAATCTGACTCAAAACTTGCTACACCTGCTAGAACTGTAAATCAAATTTCTGCTCAAAACTTTCCTCAAAATCTCATGCATGTGGATATTACACTTTCTGGAATTCAATTAACTGCACTTTGTGACATTGGTTCACAAGCCACCATCATTAATGAGAAAACCTATTTGCGAATTGGTTCACCACCATTGTATTCCTCCCAAATAACATTTTCTGGAATTGGCCGGAACACGGTCCAAAGTATTGGTTTCTTTCAAGATTCCATTACTGCTCAAAATCTTACTTTACCTGCAAAAATTCATGTTCTCAGTGATAACACATTTCCCCTTGATGTACTTATTGGAATTGACTTTCTGCAACAAACTCGGCTTACATTTGATAAGGACGGAATTCGCTTCTGCAGTAATAATGATGAGTATTTTTTGTTTCATGTTGCAAATGTTATTGATGATTGTCCTTTTGGTTTATCGCATGTTAGTGATTCAAATATTAGAAATGAATTGTCATCATTGATTAATAGCTATAAACCTAATAAAACTAAGGATACTAAGCTGAAAATGAATATTGTATTACGAGATCAAATTCCTGTTTGCCAAAGAGCCAGATGACTCTCTTTTCCTGAAAAACAGAAAGTAAATGAACAAATAACTGATTGGCTAAACCAGGGTATTATAAGAGAAAGTTGTTCTGATTACTGTTCTCCATTAGTGTTATGTAAGAAAAAATATGGGAATTTGCGACTCTGCATCGATTACCGTAAATTAAATGCTAAAACAGTTAAAGATAGATATACTTTACCTCTGATAGAAGAAGTTCTAGATCAGTTGCACTCAGGGAAATTTTTCTCAACTATTGATTTGAAAAACGGATTCTTCCACGTGGAAATGGAAGAAGATGGTAAAAAGTTTACTTCATTTGTCACACATGATTGACAATATGAATTTAATAAAGTTCCATTTGGTCTTTGCAATAGCCCCAGTATTTTAAAAAGGTTTATTAACCATGTATTTCGTGATCTTCTTAAAGAAGGCATTGTTATTATCTATATGGATAACATAATTATACCCAGTACTGATGAGCTTGATGGTCTTAAGAGGTTATCCAGGGTATAACAAACTGCATCCGAATACGGATTAGAACTTAATTTGAAGAAATGCAACTTCCTGAAGTCTAAAATTGAATTTCTTGGTTACATCATTGAAAACAGTAAAATAAGTCCTTCTTTGGATAAAACTGTTGCCGTTCAGAATTTTCCAGAACCCAAAAGCGTTAAACAGGTACAAAGCTTCCTTGGCTTCACTGGTTATTTCCGAAAGTTTATTCAAAATTACGCATTGGTAGCTAAGCCGCTGAGTGACTTGCTTCGTGACAACACAGAGTTTTATTTTGGACCCAAACAAAAATCAGCATTCCAAACTCTAAAACAAAAGCTTTCTGAAAATCCTGTATTACATATTTTCAAACAAGGTGCAAAACTTGAATTGCATACTGATGCCAGCAAATTTGGTTATGGCGCTATTTTCTTTCAACAGTCTGATGATAATAAATTTCATGAACATGAGTAAAACATGAAAAAACATGAGTAAAAAACCTCTCCCCAAGAAGAGAAATATTCAAGTTACGAACTGAAGTTTTGGCAATTATTGAAGCTTTAAAGAAATTCTGAAACTATTTGGTTGGCAGTAAATTTCGAATTATAACAGACTGCTCAGTATTTCAAAAAACTATGAGTAAGACACAGTTAACACCAATAATTGCTAGATGGGCTTTATTTTTGGAAGATTTTAATTACGAAATCGTACATCGCCCAGGTAAACAAATGAAGCATGTAGATTGTTTAAGTCGATACCCTATTATGCTTATAACACACGATGAAATAACATCTAGAATTGTCAATTGTCAACAAAGTGATGAATATATAGGTTCGATCAAACAACTCTTGGAAAATAAGCAAATTAATGACTTTGTTCTTAAGAATAATGTCCTTTATAAAATCGTAAAAGATTCTGATCTTTTAGTAGTTCCCGAAGCTTTGCAGAACGAAATTATAAGAAAAGTGCATACAAATGGTCATTTTGCATTGGCAAAAACCGAACAAGTGTTAGAGCAAGAATTTTACGTCCCTAACGGGCGTAATAAAATAGAAAATGTTATAGCCAATTGTGTAGAATGTATTTTGTATAATAAGAAGCATGGTAAAGGAGAAGGTTTTTTGAACCCGATATCCAAAGACAATGTTCCACTTAACACATACCATATTGATTTCCTTCTACCAATAAAGGATACCAACACATCTTCCCCGTGGTGGATGCTTTCACTAAGTTCACGTGGTTTTACCCCGTTAAATCTCCATTTGCCCAAGAAGCTATTGGTAAATTGAAATTACAGCAAACAGTATTCGGCAACCCTTCTAGAATAATTACTGATAGAGGTTCTGTATTCATAGCTAAAGAGTTTGAAACTTATTGCTCTGAAGAAGGTATTCAACACCTAAAGATCACTACAGGAATCCCAAGAGGAAATGGACAGATCGAACGAATGCATAGGATCCTAATACTTGTTTTATCCAAGCTGTCCCGCGACGATCCAACGAAATGGTTTAAGCATGTTCCCACCATACAGCGTGTCATCAACAGCTAAACATCCAGAAGTACGAAATACACTCCATTTGAACTGATGATGGGTACAAAAATGGAGAACAAAGAAGACATCAAGGTCAAGGAAGTACTGCATGAAGAGTACTTAAACCATTTGATGCATGAACGTGATGAAATGAGAAACGATGCTAAGAAAAACATCCTGAAGGTTCAAGAAGAAAATCGTCGAAACTACGATAAAAAGAGAAAAAAAGCACACCAGTACAAGGTTGGAGACTTTGTTGTAATTCATCGAACACAGTTTGGGACTGGCCTCAAGCTGCTACCAAAATTCTTCGGACCTTACGAAGTGATTAAAGTCAAGTTGAAGGACCGCTATGATGTCAAAAAAGTCGGACAACATGAAGGACCTAATATCACATCTACCGCAGCAGACCACATGAAAATGTGGAGCAGAATTACTTAAATCGGACTCAGATCCACTGCATCTAAAAACAGAACTCTGTATTTTTCTAGCTTTTATTGTTTGTATACTTTTTCTGTCTCGTTTTTTTATTCAAATCAGATTCTTCTTGTACAAGTACTTCAACTGTATAATGTTTATATTTGATGGAGACAAGCCTCGCTGAGGTCAGCTCGTGCAGTCAGAATGGCCGCTGTAGTATCCCGCCAGGAGGCTCTCGTCTGCTTTCACTCTTAGCTGACGTCACGTCAGATGATCTTGCGCTTGTTAGAGACAGACGTTGTGTGTGTAATGGCGAACGATGGAACGCAACGCCAGAACTGTCGGCGATGACTTGATGTACAGGGCAGTGGCCGCCCTCTAATTCTTTCACCTTTATCTTTTCCTATTTAAATGTTTGTGTCGTCCTAAATGTTTGTGCTGTCATTATGAAATTTCTTTAATAGCAGAACTGCGTCCTCACCTGTCTATGAAACTACACTACACATGGGACCTAGGCACCCATACTACATATAAAAGAAGCAAAAATAATAGAAAAATATTATATATAAATTATTAAAAATATTAAATTATATATATAATTAAAATTGGATAACGAAGACCAAAAATTAAAAGCATAAATAAGTCATTTTGCATTACATTTTTATCATTAATAAAGTTTTCTTTGGAGGGGGGCCTCAAAATAATTTTGCGCCTGGGGCCTCATATCGTCCAAATCCGCCACTGCAATCAGTGATGCAATGGAATCCGTCAGCATCTACGTCTCCTCTGATCCGAGCTAATCATTTTTCTTCATTAATAGCTTCAAGCATTTTTTCTTGAGCGCAGTTATCAGCTATTCAAGATGCTGTTTTTTTTCGCAGCAGGCGAATTTTTCCTTTGACATGTAGTGAACGTTAATGACACAAAATCTTTCTTGGGAAAATCCACTTCCTGTTGCTAATACCCCGAGGAGTGCAAGCTGATTTAGAGTCTTCTACTCTGTATCAGATGACACCGTTGATTTTTCCCGCCACAAAACGTTACTGCAAACATAATGAAATACAGCATAAAGGCCGACACGAATATTTTTTTGAAATATTAATTTCCCTCCAAAATGCAGTTATAACTGTGTGCTTCGAGTGCTTTAGCTTGTTCAATTACATGAGACACATTATACAAAAGCATTTCGTTGGATATATTATTATCTTTCAGTTCTTTGGAAACTTCAGTGTAAAGGTTATGTAGATCAGAAGAAATCTTGAAATGTTTTGGAAATCTGGTCAGGAACAGAAGTTTCACTAAATCCTTTCACATCTTTTACAGCCTTTGACTGGGTCCTGGAGAAAAACATTAACAAGTAAAAAAATTACAAATTGCAATTATCAGTAAGTATTTTTCCTTCATCTTAAACGTCTTATAAGCTGATGCTGAATATATCAAATAATAACATTCTACAAACGGAAAACCGAAATCACATATTGCGCCCAAATTTGTAGTTTCAATTAGGAAACATGCAGTTACATTTATTTGCGTTTGTAGATGAATGAAGAACTATTAATATGAATATTCTCAAAAAATAATAAAAAAAGCAAGTCGACTTAATTTACGACTACACCACTGTTGGAAAGGTAAGTATGTTTGGATAAGAACCAAAGTTTCTTCATTTGTCATACGCAGTGGCGCAGAAGAGGCAAGCCGAGGCCGGGCCTAAGGCAAAGCCCTGATAAACGCCCACCCCGCCCCTCATAAAAACGAATACTTACAAACTGTAAAAAAATAAGACTCAGTGAACACCGACAACAGCACTTTTACTTTCGACTGACTAATCAATAGGTCGCGGGTGTCGTGACTTGACCCTGGGTGTCGTGACTTGAATTCTGGCCTT
>BGPR01003347.1:18015-46240 GCA_013235015.1 Araneus ventricosus | reverse complement strand
TCTCTACTTAACTACATGGTATCATTTAAAACTAATCAAAATGTATTTCCTTTCATATTTGAGTATTATAATGAAGAATCGTATATTTAATGCAAGTTAAGGAATTACGTAAGCTGACGAAGGATAAATACAGTTTAAATTTGCTCGATTAATTTGGATTACGATCAGCTATGAAGCCAAAAGAGGAAGAAAATGAAATTTTATTTATAAGCGTGTTCAATTAATTGTTATGGATTATTCTGTAAATCGAAAACCTTGACTAATGTCGATTTTTATTTATTTATTTTTTTATTTTATTCTATACGACTTAAAAAAATTATCTCAACAAGCTAGTCGCAGAAGGTAAATTCAGTTAGTCAAGAGATAAAAATTATCTCGACAAGCCAGTCGCAGAAGGTAAATTCAGTTAGTCAAGAGATAAAAAATTATCTCGACAAGCCAGTCGCAGAAGGTAAATTCAGTTAGTCAAGAGCTAAAAAATTGTCTCGACAAGCCAGTCGCAGAAGGTAAATTCAGTTAGTCAAGAGATAAAAAATTATTTATTTATTTATTTAAAGAAAAGCACACTACAGAGAAAACTCCATTTACTGAGTGCTGACAAACACACAAAGAACAAAAGTCACAATGAGTAAATAAAAAAGTAATAAAAAAATGAATTAGAAATCAAAAAGTAGACCACAGAGAATACTAAAAATCATAAAACTTATGCAAACGCATATATATTAAAAACGAAAACACATAATCACAAAACTTTAAGACACATTATGACACCAAAAGCCGTATTTTTTTTTAAATTTAAAGTTCATTTTCAAAAAGCAAGGGTCAAAAAGTCAAAACACGCAAACACCGAGTCTAATAAAAAACACACCAGAAGTTTAAAAGTTTAAAAACGTAAATGCACACTTGACATTAAAAAAAGAAAATGCAGCACTTAAGATAAAAATAAATCAAATACGGCGCCAAAAAACTGGTCGAATACATAAGAACACGGAAAATCAAATAGCATAAAAATCTAAAATGTTGTAGAAAGGCAAAATAAAACATATCATGTATTTAAAAGATGCAAACATTTCGACTTAAAAGCACCAAGAGACATATTAAAAATGTCAAGTTCATCAGAGAACGTGTTAAAAATTTTATAAAACCTATACAACGAGAACCTGTTAATATAATTAAATTTTGAATCTAAATTTGGAAAGGAACTCTGGTTTCTTAAAAATCTGGTGGGCAAGCCAGTCGCAGAAGGTAAATTCAGTTAGTCAAGAGATATAAAAAAAAGGAAAATTCCACCCCACCGACATTTCCGTCTGTAATTTCACAAGGGTTGGCGCTACGAAGGTTCAATAGTATGAGAGAGAATGCAAATGATAAGAGCTTTCAAACGAAGGATCACAAGTGTAGGTTAAAAAGTCGTCGAAGTTAGGGGTTGAAAATGACTTTTCAACTTTTCAGCTCCTAACATCTAAGAATTTGCAGCTATCGAAAAACTTCCGGTATAAAAGTTGTTCGTTGCGATAAGTAAATAATTCGCCTAATTTTAATTATTTTTTTCTTCAGTCTTAAAGAAGTTACGAGGAAATGAAAATTTCAGGCTCCTACCAATTCCACACGTTTTAACTGGATGGTCTATCGACGAACTCGGTCTAGATTTTCATCCTCCCTACACTGTAAAAAATATCCGTTTTTTTCCCGGACTTTTTCCGTATATTTGACGGTTTAAAGCTGTTTTGTTAACAAAACGGTTTTTCACCGTTTTCCGCTCCAGCCATAAACGGTTTAAAACCGTCAGTTCAAATTCTATTTTTCGTCATACGGTATTGCTTTCCGTACGATATTTTTCCCTTTTCTTAAATGTAATTTTATTGCATTCATTTCATGTTTTTAATAGGGTTCCATCTCCGCTGTTGTTTACACATGTTGCAGTAACCTGTTGTCACTCATGAAAGCTAACCTTAAAACACGTGTTCTGGCAATAGTTGATTTTTACATCACTAGGTGGCGCCACTAGAGCTATAGTGACTTTAAAACTCAAATAGATTATTTTTACATCACTTTATGAAGTCTCCGGTGGTCTAGTGGTTAGAGCGACTCCTTTTTATTTCTAAGAACGCGGTTTCGATCCCCGGCACAGAGGAGTTAGAAGTTTTGTCACCATCTTGCATAGAAATCGTCCAAGTAAGTTCAATTAAAAATTATATTAATTGAAATTAATAATTAAGCCTTGATTAATTAATATTCCTAATTGATAATACACATCAGCGCATTTCAACTCAACTCGAACAGAAGGAAAAAATCAACTCAACTCAGTCGATGACGTCACTTACTTCGATGACTTAATTTTTATGGAGAAAACTTGATTTCATACGGTAAAAAACCGTTGTGACTACGGATTTACTTCCTAACTTTTACGGATAAAACTTGTTCCTGTATGGTAAAAAACCGTTGTGCCTACTGATTTACTTCGTAACTTTTACGGTTTTGCACAACCAACCCAGCTGCCAGTTTAAAACCGTAAATTTTACGGGATTTTTTTTACAGTGTATGAAACACTTTCGGTTCAAAAGTTGTTCGCTACAATAATTCGCCTAATAATTCTCCTAATTTGAATTAATTTTTTCCCTTAATCTTAAGGAAATGAAAATTTCTGGAGATTTTCATCCTCCCTTTGAAACACTTTCGGTACAAAAGTTGTTCGTTACGATAAGTAAATAATTCGCCAAATTTGGATTTTTTTTTTTTCAATCTTAAAGAAGTTACGAGGAAATGAAAATTTCAGGCTCCTACCAATTCCACCCCTTTGAACTGGATGGTCTATCGACAAATTCGGTCGAGATTTTCTTCCTCACTATGAAAAACTTTCGGTACAAAAGTTGTTCTCTACAATAATAAGCTTAACTCGAATTAATTTTTTCTTCAATCTTAAAGAAATTATGAGGAAATGATAATTTTTGGAGATTTTCATCCTCCCTCTGAAAAACGTTCGGTACAAAAGTTGTTCGTTACGATAAGTAAATAATTCTCCTAGTTTGAATTAATTATTTTCTTCAATTGTAAAGAAGTTATGAGAAAATGTAAATTTCAGGCTCTCACCATTTCCAACCCCCTATCGAAGAATTTGGCAGAAATTTTCACCCCCGCCATAATATATCCATCGCCGATCAATATTATTCAATCAAGATTATTTTAGTTATTGTATTCATACATTAACTGCTAAGCAAGGGGTGGTTTTGGGTTCTAGGGAGCATTATCGGAGAAGATACGCAGAAATTTCCCCAAAGTCGTGCCATCAAAACCATGGCAAGAGGTAGTTTACCTGTAAGCAATCAACCTGAATTCTTTCAGAGGTGAAATTCCTACTGAAAATTATACATTAAGATAAAATTAAAATAATTACTGAACACGTAATGATATTAATTTGGGAAAATTTTTTAACATATTATTGGGAAATGAAATAAAATTGTTAGTAATAACAGAAAGAAGAAATGCAACGAGGGATTTGAACTATCAACCCATAATATGTATTATCTAGTTACGGTGATAAAAATAGAAACATATTTTAATACTTCCGTCTGAGATTTGCGTAAAAACTAATATGTATATATATATGCCCTGATATATTGATTTCCTATTAATTTCATTCTTGCTTATATTAACAAAAAATTGTTAACACCTTGAAATTAATAGTAGATTGGAATTGATTAATTTGAAATTTTCATATCCTTTGATTTCAGTTAGATTTTAGTACATCTTAACATAGGTAGATGGCGCCACTATTATTAGAAATAGTTTGCAAATGATAATATGTAGAATTACATCATTATTTAAATGTTAATATCAAAATAAAATATGTTAATATAACGTTTTTAAAAAAATATAAATTTATAGTTTAATTTATTAATGATGATTTAACATAGTATATATATAACATATTTTAGTTAAAATATTTTCACAATAAATGCGGAACTGTAATTCGTATTTAGCTTTTGGCACTTTTTGCTATGACTTTGAATCAGTAAGCATTTAGTTAATTTTCTCGTTCTTTTCTTAATATTTTGGAGATTTACTCCTATATTTGTTGTCTTTTTCCAACAATTGGCCCTCACAGAAGGTTGGTGCCTATAAATTTCGAAATAATGTGACATAATCGATTCCTAAGGTCGATTTCATAGTAATAGTTTTTAATCTTATTATCTTTCTGTATTTCATTGTGTCAATAATATTAGGTTATATTGTTTATTATATTTAATTTTAAATGATGGTTTAATAGGTGTATATGATGAAAATGTTATTTGAGTTTTAATGGTTTAAATATATATATATATATATATATCAAAACCAACATATAAACACAAGATAAAAACTCAAAAACAGTAAAAAAGGACAAAATGGCTAAATAGACAAAAACCATAAAAAACCAAAAAAAATGAAAAATATCATAGCGAGCCGCTCGTCAGGAAGTGAAGCTCGCTCATGATATTAATTTGTGCTTTTTTCTGCTGACGACAAACGAAATCCGTTAAAAATTGCCGTCATCCCTTCTAAAAGCACAAAACAAACGAATATGGAAGATTTCTTGAATAAAAAATATAAATACATTTAAGAAGATGTAAAAAGAATCAAATACAAAAATCCGAATACAAATACAAAAAATCCGAATACAAAAATATCTAGAATAAAATAAAAAACAGCCGTAACAAAAAAATAATAAAATAAAGCGAAATATGCTTACCATGGCCAGGGAAACGCTGCCGCGACCACGAGGAAAATGAAAGGCAAACCAGTTATCGCCGTTGCCAAACACAGGAAAGAGAAAGATAAGGAGAAAGAGGCTATGTCAGTAGCTCCGTAATCACTGGTTGAGATATCGTCGCACAAAGTTCTCGGGAATACCATTATTTAAAAGTTGATCATACAAAAGCTTTAATTGTCTAGATTTTGAAAATTCGTTCGAACAAATAGATCTAATGCGAGAAGATTGAGAGAGAATAGTGTTTCTATAAATCTTAATAGAAATATTAGAAGACCAATATGAAAGTCGGTTGACACAAAAATTAAAATCCATTCTTTTGTCAAAGATATCGATACAAAAGTTATTATCAATAAGTTTAATATCCAGATCTAAGAAATCCGCTTCAAACTGATTACAGTTTGTTTGTTTAAGAAGCAAGGCTGAAGGATAAATATTTTGCCACGTAATATATATATATATATATATATATATATATATATATATATATATATATATATATATTAAATAGACTGCTGACATAATTGCAATTACGAATAATCAGCTGTATGTCCGAAATTTTACAGTTTTTCATCAACAGGAACTTTAATGAAAACTAAATTTCAAAATATCCTATCTAATATTGACTTCTATATTATAAACACAAGCAAACAATTTATCAGTGGAAAATGTCTTTCTCGTCAAATCTCTCAAAAAATTAGAATGGCACGATTTTACGATACGAACGAAAAATGCTGACAAACGTAGAAAAGATTATTTTTAGAAAATAGTGGAAAGATGAAAGGTTCAGGTGATGTAGTAAAAGATGCAGAGTGGGGAATCAACTTATCGAGGAGAATAAAGTACGAATGATAAGATAAATCTAAGAATCCAAGGTCCATGGGTAAACAACATAAACTAAGTTCAAGTAAACTATAGCAACATCCTGACCATATCAGAAACACCGATGAAAATATAAATATTTGAAATTCTGCATTTTCAGCACAAAAGTTGTAGTGCATCTCCTACAGAAAGTTATCGCTATATAAGGGCATTAAGCCTTCTTTAAGTGATTGGTTTGATAATAGCAGATTATTCACATTCATTATGTACTACGAATCATTGTCAAATACAGCGAGCTAAATGAGATAAGAAAATTTAGTTGAAAAAATTTTGCAAGGACACTTCCGCAAAACTAAAATTTTAAAATGCATATCTGATTTCCAGGTATTTATGAGACAAACTTTCTGGGTGAAGTGTACCTTTCTTTAAATTGTTGTTTTGTGGTTTTTCTTTGTGTTTGTATTCTATCTGTTACCGTTAAGGTATGAAATCCGTTATTTCATTGAATTATTAGCAATTTCGGGAAATAACTGCTAAAATCTGTTAAAGCGTAAAATTCACTTGTAATCTATGGTTTAACTATCGATACGGGACCGTCCCATACGTCCCTTCAAGCAAAAGACGATAGCCGTCCGAAACGTCCGAATGTCACTCTTATATTTCCACCCCCTTTCGTTAAATGTGATTGATTTCACTCCCGCGGCGCGTGCTTTCTTCGTTACAGTGTCTCGCCCAGATGTGTTTGGGGAAGAGGGGAGTTTTCTTACAATTCGGACAACGCCAGCTTTCATTGTGGTTTTTGAGGGGTGAAGTGAATTTCCCTTATCTTTGATCTCGGATCTCGGACGTTCCCGTATTTTGAGGTCTCTTTATTTCAATAGCCTTAGGAATCAGAGGTTTAAATAGCTATTTAAAACTTGTTAAAGTGTAAAATAACCGACATGATTCTTCCCGCTTGTTAGCATAACTACTATATTGCGATATTTAAGATGATTTTAATTAGAGTTTCGAACTCAAAAGACTGTTAACTGAGAACTGCTGGTAGAAACAGCATACCATTTTCAACCCACTTGAAAGTGTTATACAATATTAATGATATTAACTTTTATGTTTCGTTTAAGGATGTGGAAAGTATTACTTTAATTTACACGGATTATTTTTGTAATGAAGGACACTTTGCTGAATTTTGTAATTAATTTTATAAATAATTTTATAATTAATTTTATGAATAATTTTATAATAAATTTTATAAATAATTTTATAATTAATTTTTTACTAAATAACATTTTGTATGGTGTGTAATTCAGTTTAGTTGTTCATTTTGCACTTTAACTTTCTGCTACTAGTTAATTTATTGAATACCTAATGATTTCGTAGAATAACTATTTAACCTTCCGTCGGGCACATCTAATCTGTGAGATGAAGCGCCAATATTTTTTTGTGCCTAAGTGCGGATTTTACCGAGAAAGAGGTGAGATCTCCAGTAGCTTCCTGGATCCCTACCACTCACACTAGGGTGTCGTGGTTTTTTCCCTAGTGCTTTTTGAATGTACGTGAGGGGCACGCTAATCTGGTAGATGAGCTGCTCCCGATTTCGTTTTCATTTTTGATTTCCCAAATATTTGGCAAAATTTCATTTTATATGCCTGCAAAAGTACGTATACCTGTGCCCAAGGCCCAAATTCAACGATATTGATCGTTATTTCCTATATATTGTTTCAAAAATGTCGAATCACTTCAGGCTCTCATCGCCAAGATTTTTCATTTCTAAGGAACCTTAAGGGAAAACGAACGCCGTCTCCCTCCTGAATTCCTGAACATTTTGTTAGTTGAAATTGCAAGGAAATACAAAAATGTTATTTACAATGTGCGTTCAAAGGGTTCGGTGAACGGTCCCATAGTAGAATAACCGCGCTGGTTCGGATGCTGCCCTCACGCAGACGCATTGAGAGAGATGGCAACTAGTGCTCCCTAGCGTCCAAATCACGATAGTTAAGCGGAAGTTACGACGATTTAACGAGTCAGTGTGAGAAGGCGCGTCACTGAGAAATGGAGCAACGCGTGAACATCAAGTTTTGCTTCAAATTAGGCAGAACGGCGACGGAGACACACGAAATGTTAGTGAAAGTGAACGCAGTGAGTAAAAAGTGTGTTTTTGAGTGGTTTAAACGCTTTAGAGACGGAAAGGAAGATATCAAAGATGATCCACGTTCCGGTCGACCACCAACAAGCACAACTCCAGACAACATCGAACGAGTGCAATGGGTGCTTGCGGATGATCGACGGCTGTCTTTGAGAATGATAGCAGAAGAATTGAAGATAAGCCTAGACAGTGTGAGCAACATTATTCGCGAACATTTTCAAAAGCGTAAGAAAAAGGTCTACGCTTTTCCGACATTACTCAGATCCAGCAACGTGTGACAACGGTGCTTCGAGCGATACCGAAAGAAGAGTTTGCTGACGGTTTCCAGCAGATGTACAACCGATGTCAAAAGTGTATTGTAACTAATGGTGATTACTTTGAATGCTAGTAAAGGTATTTTGTTTTTATACATTGTTTCCTTTATTTTATGTGACCATTCACCGAACTTTTCGAACGCACCTTGTGAAAACGTAAATATAGCTTTGTATGACCGAATAGTTCAGTTTGATAAGCTTTTCCTTAAGCCTAAGCATAAAACTAACTTTTAATCTCACAGACGAGTTGCGTTCGATCGTGTTAGCATTTGTATTGCGCCCGACCGAAGGTAAAGTGTGATGATTTTTAAAATTTTTTACACATTTTAACTGACTTGACCAGCTATTATATGAAATAACTATGCATTCTATGAAATAATTAAATTATACACTTCAACAGTAATAATGTCCATCAAAATGCCACGTCACTAATCGCCAGTTTTGAGCAGCTCTTTGGTAGATTATTTTATTTTCGATATGCTCTGATGCTTGTTGGGATAATAAAAGATTTTAACATTCAAAATTTGCGGTAGTAGAAGGAGTTTAACAAATGATTTGATCTGTACCGACATCAAGTACTCAAGACTTCAGCATTAAATCACCATTGAAAATTTTCTGTTTGGAATTACAATTAGTCAAGAATTTTTTTTCTGACAAGAGTAGCAGAACAGTGTGGGAAAAATTACTAATATAATAGCCCAGATCTGTCTCTCAGCAACACACTGACGTCACCAACAATAAAACACGCGCCATAGCACTGCCAGACGTTAAACAGCATTATTTCATTGTTAGAGAACCTAAAATTTCAGTAATTTTAAATTTAAAACAGTAATTGTCGTTTTAATTTCAAATTTGATAGCTCTAAAATAGCGAAATAAAATTTGCTATCTATTGATATAAAATTCATCTCTCTATGATCAATAGTTCCCGAGAAATTTTATATTATTTTAATCATATATTTCAAATTAATTTCCGTTTTTTAATAGAAAGTAGTAAATTACGTCAGTGGTATATCATACGCGTGATATAGTTTGGACGCCACGATGCATCTGATTATTTATTGCAGTCGTGATGATACAATTTGACATTATTTTTTGGCAACGTTTGGCAAGCAGAGAAGTGCTTTGTTCTTATTAGACTTTCGAAAAAGAATTCCTTTGAAATTTTAACTTTTGACTTACGTTCGACAAGCTGAGAACTTCATGGTTACTGAATTATAATAAAATTGTTAAACATCGAAAAATACTTTACACTGAATGCTGCTTACCAAGAGATTTTTGATTAAAGAAATATGTAAAAAAAATATATTTCCTGTCATAAAACATATGTTTATTATTTTCAATCAATGTTAAACATTTCTCTCGCATATATATCTCTTTAAACACGTCAAATTTGACGGAAAATCTCTCGAATGAAGAGGCAATTTGCACCCGTCATACCATGACGGGTAATTTTCTAGTTATTCTATAATAAGAAACGAAATGAAATGAGTTTGTCTGTAGACAATTTACTATAAGCACACTCAAAACTGTTTTGCGCGCGGAATAAGGATTGCATAAAAAAAAAGAAGAAAAAAACGTGCAAAAATGTATTCTGTAAATTTACCACAATATATGAAATATTTTTCGCAACACATTAAAACCAGCGGGAGTGGTATCCCCTAAACTTTCTCGTATGCTCCTAACACATGTAGGAAAAAAATAAGCTAAAACCCCTAAAGCAGTGGAGATAAAAAAAATAAGCGAAATTTAGTCAGTTCCCCGCAAACTCGCTCGGATAAAAATTTCGAATCCGCTCTATTCCTAGAATACAAGTTTCTCCAGCACACGTTGAAACGACAAAACAAACGGAAATAAAATAATCCGAGCAGGATTAGAATTCGTCAAAAGGGAGAAAAAGAAGCCAAAAGGGAAGAAAAAAGCGCCAAGCAGGAGCCGCTGAATACCATGCACAGAACATTGCGTCCAGTACGCATGCGCGTGGAGATAACGGATTTGTTTCAAACGTAAAATTATACAGACCGTCAGACCGTCAACCCGTTGACGGATTTGGCCCAAAATTTTATACGGACCTACATTCACGACGATAAAACTGTGTACCAAATTTTATCCATATAGATATTCAAGTTTTTGAGTTACAGTGTTCACATGACCGCGGACATACAGACAGACTTCCCTTTGACGGATTTTGTCCAAACTTTGATAGAAACCTACAAATTATGTTTAAAGACCACATACCAAATTTCATCCCCGTAGTTCTAATAGTTTTCGAGTTATCGTGTTCACAGACAGACATAATTTCAAAATTGTGTTTTTCGGACTGAGGGAGAAAAACACAAAAACTCACAGAAAAATAGAAACGTGGAGATTCATCAAAATCTCGAGTTCGAATTTTTTGACGATTACAATACTCTCTCTCCGTATACTTCGTATACGAGAAAGTAAAAATGTATGCGTTGAATAGGGATCAGCTGAAAAAGATCGCACTTAAACAGTTTGAGTGTATATCCTAACAAATATTCAAACAATACCTGTTAGAGGGTATTTATTTTAATCTGAGAAAGTGGATGATCGGGTCTTGAATTATATATACCTTACGCTTCCCTTCTGTATAAATATTTCTCGTTCTTCAATTAATTTCTAAATCTCCATTCATATAATTTGGATATTGTGATTAGTTATATCAAGAATCACTGCGGTGATTTCGAATTAGTTCGTTTCACATATACTCCGATGGTATATAATTCGAATAGCTGCCTTTCAACGACAGACGAAAAATGAGTTCAAAATACAATAAAAAATACGCGTTGTTTTAATACGATAGGAATTGAAATACAGTAGAGTCTCCCTACAACGAGGTCTCCCTACAGCGAATTTCTCCCTATAACGAAATTTTTAATCGCAATGTTAATTAACATTCAAAATATTCTCCATATAACGAAGTGGTTGTCTCCCTATAACGAATTTTTCCAGACCTTTATCTTTTCGATTTTTGTCATTTTTGAAGAAAGTTGCTAATTTCTGTACAAACAAATCGCTCACAAGTGCCTGTTTCTGGAACCACTCGCATTGTTCATTCCAGCGATAACACATAACAATAGAATGCTATGTGAAGGGTAATGCAGTTGTGGGGACCTGGGTTACTACAGGGGGAGCAACATTTCTGCGGGTCATGATTCCAAGAAACGGGGTGGAGTGGGGGTGGAAACAGCAAATGTATGTGACAATACGCATTTTATGTTTATCCGTACTAGTACATATTATTCTCTAAATTGGTGAATTTGCATGAGCATTTTATTTATACAATACAAATTAGTATAATTTTAACAAATTTATAATAAATATTGCATTATTTTTAATTGAAAGTCATAATTAAATATTTTTGAACTTATCGCACATACTAAAAGGTTTGTTACATTTACTTAAATAACTGCAAAAACCTCTAATCTCTGTATAACGAAATTTTCTCTATAGCGAATTTTTCATCTGGAACCAAGAGATTTCGTTATAGGGAGATTCCATTGTAATTAAATATTGTTTACTTCGTTGTCATGGTGATGGGAAAGGCTCGCGTCACAACTACGTCATGGTGACGTAATCCGGTTAATTCCCGTCGCCTACCACAGGTGGCCGCACTGTCTAAATGAGTTGCCATTAGCGTCTACGGGAGTGAGACTTCTGGTACTTCTTCTCTGTGCTTTCAACGATACTCTTTCATAACACTAGCACAGATTTTGGGAAAGTGACAAAAAGTTAAGACGGCAGAGTGCAATTTTTATTAATGTTTAGTAAAAAAAAATTACATTAATGAAAATTAGAATAAAGCAGAAGTGTCAAAACTTTTAATTTCCAATTTAAAGTGGTCTCTGGGTAAGGAGATTCATTCACTTTCTCACCTTTTACGGTAGATTCTTTTCGGATGAGGAAATTTTACTCTCATTTTGAATTTTTTATAGATAATTCGCTTTTACCTTTTGCTATTTTACACCTGACACGGACTGCCTTCCTCTCTTTGCATTCTAAATGCACCCCATCAACGAAAAAAGTCGTCCAGTGCCAAAGCAATGGATTTTCTTTCATTGTAAGAATGACACCAGCTTTGTCGAATACCTCAAATTTTCCCTAATAAATTTCTCTCAGGCTACATTCACTGCCGTAAATCCAGATATTATGAAGATTCGGACACTAGCTCGGTCGTGAGGTTAAAATCTGTACGTATGTAACCCTATGTATAAATAATTACGAGGCGTGTGCGGAAAGTAAGCACCGTTTCGTTCTACCGCCACCGCACCGCTAGTGTCGCAGTTCCGTGCATGCGCACACGTGTCTCTGGTTCATTGTCTGTCCACTGTGTGGTGTTTTCAGGTGTTAGTGAGCGTTGAAAATGTTTAAGACGATTGCCGATCCCGCCGACTGTGAAGTGCGTTCTGTAATACGGTTTTTTGAACGCAAAGAATATTAAGCAAGCTGAAATTCATCGTCAACTTGTAGAGATTTATGGTGAAAATGTAATGACTGATGGAATGGTTAGAAAGTGGGTTCGACAATTCAATGATGGACGCACCAATGTTCATGACGAAGCACGGAGTGGGCGACCTTCTGTTGTCAATGATGGTTTGGTTGCAAAAGTGAATGAGAAAATTCGTGAAAACAGTCGGTTCACAATAAGAATGCTTTGTGATGAGTTTCCACAAGTTTCAAAAACTGTTTTGAATGAGATTGTCACAAATCGCTTAAATTATCGCAAATTTTCCGAAAATTCCTACGGATGTCCACAAAACGAAGGAACTTGGCAGTGCTTTGACATTTCTTACCCGATACAGTGAAGAGGGCAATGAATTCCTAAACAAAATTGTGACCGGTGATGAAACTTGGGTTTGTCACGTCGCTCCAGAATCCAAACAATAGTCGATGAATTTCAGCTGGCTTAATATTCTTTGCTTTCAAAAACCGTATTACAGAACGCACTTCACAGTCGGCGGGATCGTAAATCGTCTTAAACATTTTGAACGCTCACTAACACCTGTAAACACAACGCAATCCTGCTGTAATGGCGTCAGTGGACAGACAATGAACCAGAGACACGTGTGTACATGCACGGAACTGCGACACTAGCGCTGCTGTGGCGGTAGAACGAAACGGTACTTACTTTCCGGACATGCCTCGTAGTATTTTACTTCACCATCTATATTTTCATAGATTGGAAGTCTGCAACTTCAGTAAGATTGTAATACCAGAAAAAGTACGAATTATCTTGATAAAAGCGTGAAAGTAAATGAAAGGTATTTATTCTACAGGTACTCTGAGGTGCCTGTGTAAATAAGACTGAAATGGCAGACATACTGTAATCTTCTCGGCCGAGCTCATTAGGAAACCAAATGTCCGATTCGTGTCGTAAAATTTCCTGAAATAAATTAAATAAAAACAGTTTTTAAAAACACACTTTTAATAGTGCACTGAAAAGGAGAATTTTTTATATTGATCACTTTCTGTTTTTCAGATCTTAATTTATAATTCATTATAAAAATATTATGGAATCTTCAAATTAATTTTTTTCTCAATTTCACTATCAAGTGGCACCACTAGTATATAATCGAAATTTAATTAAATCAACCAATTAACTAATAATTAAGCTCTGAAAATATTAAAATAGTATATTGCATACAAGTTTTAAAAAGTTTTACAATTTTTTTAATTTTTAGAAAAATAAATTTACAAAATTTTAAAAGGAAGTAGTTTTCTACAGAAGTCTATGTAATGATTTTTTTTTCTAATTTCATTTAAACGAAAAATATTTTAATATTTTTGTTTTAACAGAGGCCGATGGGCCAAGTTGAGAAGAGATGAATTTTTACCCACGCTCTGATTTTCTGTGTAGCCACTAGCGAGTTTGCAGTTTGAAATGTTCTATGTTTTTCTAGGGAAAATAATCATTGGTAGAACCTGGTCATTCGATATTTATGCTTAATTTTTTTAAACTTTTTATAATAAGAATCTTTTTGCCATTTAACCATCCGTAATAATTTTCATCCTTAATTGGTCGTAATGGTAAATGTGGAGTTTACGGTACCCACCTGTTTCTCGCCAAGTTCTCTTGGCGCAATTTCATGTGCCGTCGCCAAATACTGTTTTGGATATGCAGTGCGATTTTTATTGCTCTCTTGCGCATGCGTCACCTGAAAACGAGAGATTGACCACGCAATGCCTGCGGCATTTTAAGCTTGTACCGGGCAATTTTTTTAGCTTAAATAAACAACAGAGGCTTTGCTTTCAGCATAGCGGAATACTCGTAGCTTCGCTTATTCACTGAGAAACGAAGCACACATAATAACATACATGGTACTGAACCGATATTCCATCCGAAGAATTCCAAATGAAGTTTTATTCAAATTCGAATTTATCGACCCATCACATCGAAGAGATAAACAAAACAGTCCAATCGAAACGTGACGCAATATAGCTTGATAAACAAAACACCAATGAAAAGATCAATTTGTGCGCATTGTCACTCGTTAAAACCATCTAGACGCATCCAAAACAAATGTTCTCTCATCGCCGTTCTTGGCGGCAAAGAGTTGGCGATCCCAAGAGGAAAAAAGGAAATAGGTACCGTAAACTCCACATAAACCGTCGTATTGTATCTCACGGATAAAAAATCGATTCTTTGATACGTTCAGCTGTTTTTAAAATTTTTCCTTTATAACCATAATAAATAATCCAAATGATAATATCAATGAATATTCTGTAAAAAAATTTAAAATTGCATTGAGCTAAAAACAACTAACAGATGCAGATTGCTGGCTTGTATGTTAGATATTGCGAATAACGGAAGGTTAAGGATGTAAACCGACGACTTTCAACCCAATGAGACCTCGGAAGCATGCAAAGAGGGAATGAAAAATCTAAAAAATTTGAATTTTTCAAACTGACACAGGGCGAGTTTCATTCTGCTAATGAAAAAAAAATCATTTTTTAGCCCTTTTGATCAGACTTTTGCATCATTAAAATTTAACTATGAAGAGTAGTCTAATTAAATGTCGATATACTGAAAGAAAAATACTATAAGTTTAAGGTATCCGACTGGTTTAAAATCGTGGTTTTTGATGAATTTATCAAAAACATTTTGATGACTTAATTTTATAGCCTGTTTAATCAGCTTTCTAAAACTGTCTCACTTTTTACTCTACGTGAATTACAAATGGAGTTACAGCTGTTTTATTACCGAACTGTAAGCATTATTTTATGTTGCATGAAAACTTTAAATGTGTTTTCTGAGAAATGATATTTTTGAGGAAAACTGTCGACCGTAACAATGATTTCTCCAAAAGTTATTCAAGTATTGATATGACATTTTCTAAGATTGTTTTCTGTAATATGCTTGGTGTTTTTCTCTAAAAACTAAGGTCAATTTTAAAATCAAGTATTTTTTTAAGTGCTTAAATATAAACGGAAAGCATTTTTTATGAAAAATTACCAGCTTAGTAACTATGTTCAGCTATATCTCAAAACTATTTTGAAGTACAAGAAATATTTTAGAGCATAACACAGAAAACTGTCATAAAAATGTACTCCTACAAGGATTTATGTATATTTAGAGTATGATTTTGTCTATGGCTGTTAGCGTAAGGCAAATATTTTAGTCATTTTTCTTCAAATTTCTCAGTTTTTTTAAAAAAATATTATTTTGAAAGCCTAATTTTACAATATTTTCATAGTTTTAAAACATATGCTGTTGAAAAATAACATCAAAAAATATATATAAAATTTTTGATCAAAACAATGTCTCCGAACACAGTCGGATACCTTAAATTCTTTTACTTTTCCCGTTTTCTGGAAATCTCCTTGAACAATGTTCCCAATCGTTTAGTCGACTGGGACTTTTCCAGTCAAACATTTGTAAAACTCTCTTTCGTGCCATTAGATTAGCATGTAAGAGAAACAAAGCAATATTATCAGCATTAAGCATTAATTATTAAACAAAGCAACATTAAATTTTAATTCAATAAAAGATTCGCTTGTAAGGGAAACCACTTTACAGCTTCGTAACAATAATCTTAAGGTAATTTGATTGCTAATGGGATATATTGTCCCACTGTTAATTATTATTGGGGCAATATATCCCGCAAAAAGAATTTATTCTAAACTTCTTTTATCTGATATTAAAAGGGCTAAATTATCAACATTAAACATTAATTAATAAACATTAATTAATAAACATTAATTATTAAAAAAGCAGCATTATATTTTCACTCAATAAAAGATTAGCTTGTAAGGGAAACCACTTTGCAGCTTCGTAACAATAATCTTATAGTAATTTGATTGCTAATGGGATATACTGTCCCTCTGTTAATTATGATTGGGACAATATGTCCCAGGAAAAGAATTTATTCAAAATTTCTTATATCTGATATTAAAAGGGCTAAATTATGACTTAATAACAACAAAGAGGATGATTTTTCACTAAGTATGGGATAAATATGGTTGTACTTACTGTAAAATTCAAAAAATAGACCAAATGAAATTTAAGTAATGTGCGTGCTCAGAAACTACCATTTGTAATCTGAGAGTCTTTACAAGTATCTTTAATCATAATTTTCTTCCCTAATTCCTTAACAACACGGAAAACATAAAAAACATGTAAAAGTGGGATTTATTTACTAAAAGGGAATGAAATCTAATTTCTGGGACGTATATGCCCATTAGGGCTAAAATAGTTCAATGCATTCACAATAAATAAAGGGCATCTTAGTACAATTTATGCAAAGTTCCAAACTTCTAAACAACAGGAGGGTGAAATGAAGACTGGTATGGAAAGTTCAGACTTAAATACTGAAGAGTTTAATGTCGGTGACATAAACAGACATTGTGACTCCTTTGGCCCCTAGGGGTTTAGGAGGAGAGGTGGAACAATGGCGTAGCTATCGGGGTCAAGTGGAGTATAGATACCCCTGGATCCAGTTTTAGGGGAGGTGGAGCTAAAACATAACTGCATTTATGCCCCTTTTTAAACTAAAATATGATGAGAGGTGGATATGATGAATACCATACTCCTGCCGCTATTTACGTTTATTAAGGCACTAATGACGACTAAGATAAAAAAAATATTACATCATGTTATTTTCCGGGTACCGCTAACTCTCGCTACGCCCCTGGTCATCATGACAAAACGAAAATGCGTTTATGGCACTTTTTAAAGTCAAATAAGACATGGAGCGAAAATAGTACCATGCCCAGGGCTCCGTTTACATAAACTAAGTCACTGATGATGATGGGGGAAGGACAAAAAAACCATATTAAGACCCGGGCGCCACTTACCCTGGCTACCCCCCTCGGGCCCCCCCCCCCCCCCCCCCCCCCCCCCGGGGGGGGGCGCCCACCGGCCCAGGATAAGGAAAAATACTTTTTACTTATTTTTAAGAGTGGTATATTTTTATCAAGGGTAATGGAGCCCGCTATGAGTTACGCTATATTTTTACATTTATTTTCTCTGACTATGAAGCTGATGCATTTTCATTATCTATATATTTAAAATAATATGGTAAAACCTTCAGACAGTTCGCCAGCCCCAACCACACGAAAAAATGTATGGTGGAGAAGTGTTTTATTGATCTCGTTCCGAAAAGGGGGGTGGGTGGGGGCAGACGACTCTTGATGACATATCTAGACGTCATAAGCTTTTATATGAAATAAAAATTATCGAAATCCGTCGTGTGGTTGGGGCTGGCGAACTCTCTGAAGGTTTTACCATATTATTTTAAATATATAGATCTCAACACATCCATCAAAATGGCGTGTCAAAAATATTGTAAAATACCTATTATAGGTGATGGAAACTGTTTATTTAGGGCGATATCATTCTGTACTTATGGATCTGAAGACTTTCATGCCTAAATTCGTGATAAAGTTATACAGAACATTACATAACTAAGTCCAAAAATGCGATCAAAAAACAGAAAAAGAAACCTGATACAATATGGTGGAATCCAAGGTTGGAGATTAAGAGAAGTCGTGTACGTGCTCTTAGGAGACGCTTTCAAGCGCAAAGAGATCCAGATGAGAGACTCAGACGACAAATTATATGCAAAAAAGAACAAGCAGAATATAAGCTTATGATAAAAAAAAATGTAAAAATAGATTGCTTCAAAGAATTTCTCTACAAAATAGTACAGAGGAACTCTCAGGGAGTGGTTAAATAGATAATAAAGGATAAAAATTTGAAGTTAGGAATTCACAAACAGAGACAGAAAATGGAAGCTATACTCAAAATTTTGTGGAAAGTACAGATTATGAATTGAACATTGAACGGATTATGAATTGATGGATTTGAATTAACATTTTCCATGTTTGGATGGAGAAGACAATATTACTTAAAGGTATGTCACAGATGAAGCAACTATGGACTTTAGCTCGGATGAAATAGAATCGTGTCTGGTAACGATGAAGAAAGAAGGAGCACCAGGATGGGATGGCTGGGCACTTGAGATAATAACGGAAATATTTGACGCAGGTAAAGAATGGTTTAAATCGATCCTTAATTTTTGCTTACACCATAGTGTATTTCCAAGAAGATGGAAGATAGCTAAGGCATTTTTGATTCCTAAGGAGGGGAAAGACTTGAGTCGGTTTAAATCCAACAGACCCATAAGCCTGCTACCCATATGGCGAAAAATATTGGACAAAGTGATCACAAATAGACTGGTGACATATTTGGAAGAACACTGCTTGTTGAGTGAGTGACAGCATGGCTTCCGTAAAGGTAGAGGTACCACTACAGAGTTAAATAAGATTACAGATTTATCAGTAAAGCCAAGGAGAAACGGGAGGTGGTATGTATGATTTCTTTAGATATCCAAAATGCTTTCAATTCCATAAAATGGAACCATATTAAAAAACTACTATTTAGATATAAAATACCATATAAAATTGCTGGACTTATAAATGCTTTCCTCTCGGAACGTGCTATTTTATTATCTAGAGATGAACCTTGGAACTACAATGTGGGAGTACCACAAGGCTGCAGTCTTGTGCCAGTGCTCTGGCTGTTGATGATCAATGAAGTACTAAACATGACAGATATTAAACAAGAGGCACACATACAGACATATACGGATGATTTGGTCATCCTGCTGAGAGTCACAGCATCGTATAGATTTAAAGAAATGAGTAAGAAGGCAATTATTAATATGGAAAAATGGTCGGAAAACTATGACTTAACTTTCAGTGAAACAAAGACTAAATACATTATGTTCAAGCACAGAAAAGAAATTACACACTTTCCGGGTATACACACTATATGCCCGAAAGTATCCGGAAACTTTCAGATTTTCACATTTTTTAGACTTTCTCCGGAAAGGTTTAAATGACTGCCTTTAACCTGTAACTACCATGTAATAACTACCATGTGAAGAATAGACTGTAACTCACAATTTACACTGAAGATTCCGTCCTGAGGGCAATTAGGGGACCGTTTATAATCTTATGAAGACAGAAACGTTTTTGGCACACGCCGCTTCACAGAATACTTACAACAAGATGAAACTTTCAGAAATGGTAACGTCTAATGTGCAAAATGTATACAGAAATTTTCGTAAACTCAGCCCAAATATTTGGGAAGATATAAAGGTTTTCTTAAAAAATCCCGAATTTTCCCACCTGTTTTTTGCTTATAACATGCAGAGTTTTCTCTTATATTATACGACACTTAAAGAAAAAATGGCAATATAATAGAAAAGCATTTTGTAATAATTTCGAAAAGAATGTTTGAATATTACAGGAAATATGAGCAGTTTTAGTAAATAATGTTTTACTGCGCATGCGCGTAACACAGCGTAATTTGTCTTTCAGAACTTTAAAGCCAGATATATAGGGCAACTTATATAAAAAAAATTCAGTGCAATATCTTTAGTATTGAAAAAGATATCGGCATTGCAACGAGCAGAATTTTATCTCCTGTCGCTGAGAAGCTAAAAGATGAGGGGTTGTACAAAAATTGATATTTTTTAAACTTATATCTTTGAATAGTTAGATTGAATTGTATAGTGGTTAGAATTTGCTGAATACCCATGAAAACTTAAAAATTACGTGAATAACTTAAATTCCAGCTAATTAGGCACTATAAATAGCAAAAAAATTATTACTTTAATTATATTATTTACATGATTACAAGTTACATATTACAATTTTACGGCCAAATGATATTTTTAAATATATTTCTTTTATGGCGAAACGATTTTTTTATCTAATTAATTTCTTTTCTTAAAATATTTTAATAATTCTGCAAACATATATTTTTTTTATTTGTTACGAATATTAGAAGTGTTCATGCGTATTTAGCAAATTCAAATCACTATACAATTCAATAGAACTATTTAAAAATATATTTAAAAAATATCAATTTGTGTACAACCCCTCATCTTTTAGCTTCTCTTCGGCAGGAGCTAAAATTCTTCTCGTTCTAATGCCGATACCTTTCTAAATACGAAGGATATTGAACTGAATTTTTTTATATAAGTTCCCCTATATATCTGGCTTTAAAGCTGTGAAAGACAAATTACGCAATGTTTCGCTCATGCGCAGTAAAACATTATTTACAAAAACTGCTCATATTTCCTGAAATATTCAAAAATTCATTTTCAAATTTTTAGAAAATGCTTCCCTAAACCTATTGTTATTTTTTCTGCAAGTTTCGTATAATATAAGCGAAAACTCTGCATGTTATAAGCAAAAAACAGGTGGGAAAATTTGGGATTTTTTAAGAAAACCCTTATATCTTCCTAAATATTTTTGCTGAATTTACGAAAATTCCTGTAAATACTATGCACATTAAGCATTACCATTTCTGGAAGTTTCATCTTGTTATCAGTAATCTGTAAAGCGGGGTGTGCCGAAAACGTTTTTGTCTTCATCAGTTTGTAGACGGTCACCTAATTACCCTCAGGACCGAATCTTCAGTACAAAATGTGAGTTGCAGTCTATTCTTCACATGGTAGAAGTTTAAAGGCAGTCAGTTAAACCCTTCTGGAGAAATTCTAAAAAATGTGAAAATCTGCAAGTGTCCGGATACTTTTGGGCATATAGTGTATATACTTGGGAATAGGATTACATATGTATAAAATCTGAAGTATATAGGTCTCACATTTGATACCAACTTGACATTCATGGACCATTTGATTGCATTACAACAAAAAATAATTAGGATCAATGATAAAATAAGAAAGATTACGAGGGCTATGTGGGGGTTGTGACCCAATGTAGTGAAAGAAATATATTTAACTGTAATTGAAAAAATGATTTCATACGGTTGTGAGACATGGTTTAGAAATAGAATAAAGATTAGAAATAAAGTACTACAGATACAGCGACCTCTACTCATAGCAATTACAAAAAGTTACAAAACTGTTTCTAATGAAGCATTGCAGCTACTATCTGGCTGTGGCCCCTGGATTTAACAGACCCTGGATTGACAGAAATAGGAACTATTAGAGAAGTTAAGAAACTTAAGACCACAAATTATCTTGAGAATCAAAGGAGCATTGATTATGAAATTAAGCTGAGACCATGGGAAAAAATTAAAATATAGTGGGAATACTTTCAAAATATGACTGAAGATCATCATATTTTAACAAACGATTCAAAAATAGGGAATAGATTCGGTGCTGCCTTTGTACATTATGCGAACAAACAAGAAACAACAAATCGCAATATAGGTTGGCCGATCATAACACAGTTTACATGGCTGAAGTTTTTGCCATACATAAGGCTAATGACTTTATTCTAGACCACGAACTCTATGACGTGAAAATCGTGTCTGATTCAAGGTCAGCATTAATGACAGTAGAATCCCTAAGCTACAACAGAGAATTTATATAGCAAATAAAGAAAAGGCTGAAAGATAGAGAGGACATTAAACTAATGTGACTGAGGGCCCACAAAGGGGAAAGGGGAATGAGCGAGCAGATTTGCATGCTAAGGAAGCATCCAATAGAGATCTGATGGACGTACAGTTCACCTACTAAAAAGTACAAATAAGAAATATTAACAATAAAAAATTGGCAGTGCAGATGGATGCAATCTAAAAATGGAAAATGACAAGGTTAATTTACCCAGAAATTAATATGACTCGACTCAGTGCCGACTTCTATTACAATCAAATTACAACAGGACATGGAATATTTGGTGCTTTCCAAAATCGAATGTATGGTGAAGATTGTAAATGCCAATGAGGAGAAGACCAAACAATTAAACATGTCCCAATGGAATGTCCAGTTTGGGCTCAACAACGAGACAAGCTACCCAAAAGTTGGTTAGTAAGAGAAATTCATGAACTTGCGCATTTACCAGGATTTAAGACTTACGAAGTTAATATAGTTAAATCTTTATTCGATTCTCGTTCGGCGAATTGGACGGACTCATTGATGTGTGGCGTTCTCTAATTTTTCTTAAATGGTCTGTAAAGGTTTCATTGTGTAATTGCGCTTGCATCTGAGGAGTTTGGTGACGCGTCGGTTGAGCGAATTCCGCTCCCGCCAAGTGCTGACTTGTGCTATCGTGCTGCCCATCAAGAGTTCCGGATGACTTCGGCTGAGATGGAAACTCTAACTGCATACAAAACTTTACAACTAGATGATGTTTATTGAAAGATTTTACAATTTGAAAAGAATCTGTTGTCTACAAAGTATATGAAATCTACTCTGGTTTTATGGTCTGTTCCACTGATCTTCACGCAGTATTTAAGAATGAAATAGTAGTGGCCGAGAGCCTCGAAGCAGCGAAGTGGCAGGGGCAGTGCTGAGCAAAGTGGGTGCTGGCCGCGAACCCGCCCGGAGGGCGGCGAGAACATCTAGTATTAGTCTAAATTGCAGAAGGTGGCTAGAAGTCAGATTTTTTGCAACAATACGAGACGTGGCCGGGCAGAAAGAAGGAAGAGTTCTCTCCGTTGATGTTTCATTGCAGACATAATTCGCTAGGGGAAGGCCAGAATTCAAGTCACGACACGCAGGGAAAGTCAAAATTCAAGTCACGACACCCTACTATTAATTTCTCAGTCGAAAGTGAAGTGCTGCTGTCGGTGATTATTGAGTCTTATTTTTTTTACAATTTGTAAGTATTCGTTTTCATGAGGGGTGGGGGCGATTATCAGGGCTTTGCTCTTGGCCCGGCCTCGACTTGCCTCTTCTACGCCACTGTGTATGATAAATGTAATGTAAAATGACTTTGGTTCTTCGCACAGGCGTTAGAGGCGTTCGCTTCGTGTCTCGAAAATCTATGGGCCTTAAAACCTATTCGACATATATCGCAGTGCTAAACCAACGGCTAATTTGCGACATTATGTAGAGGAAGGGGGCTTCAAAGTAATTTTACGCCTGTGGCCTCATATTGACAAAACCCACCACTGGGCGAGGGGAAGGCCAGAATTCAAGTCACGACACAAAGGGACAAGTCACGACACCCACGACTTATTGATTGGTCAGTCGAAAGTAAAAGTGCTGTTGTCGGTGTTCATTGAGACTTATTTTTTTACAGTTTGCAAGTATTCGTTTTTATGAGGGCCGGGGTGGGCGATTATCAGGGCTTTGCCCTAGGCCCGGCCTCGGCTTGCCTCTTCTGTGCCACTGCGTATGACAAATGAAGAAACTTTGGTTCTTATCCAAACTTACTTACCTTTCCAACAGTGGTATAGTCGTAAATTAAGCAATTTCGGAACGCTCTGACTTGGGTGATGTTGTTGAGGGAGAGGGTAAAGTGGAAAGTGTGATGGGGGAGAAATAGGGAATCACTTCATAGCAATTTTTTTTTGCATTCCAAATATATAATTACGTCATCTAGGTATTGAAATTGTGAAATAATGAAACGTCAATACTTTACAGATATTATTTTATATTTTTTTTATGAAACTTTAACATAATGGTAAAAAGCATAAATATATTGAAGATGTTAAAGAATAATTTTAAAAAATTTATGTTGATTTCAAGTTATACTAAAATTAAGTAATATCAAACTACAATCATGACATTAATAAGTAATATAGGAAATATCATGAGTTTTGAGAGTGAAACATAAAATATAGTTAAATGTTTGCAATTTTGATGCTTTTAACCCCTTCCCGCCACCACCTCTAGAAGAAGAGGAGGAGTTCGAATTTGATCAAATACTAGAAAAACATGGTGAAATTTAAATACGAGCAAGTGTAAAAATATGTAGGTATATATATATATATATATCAAAACCAACATATAAACACAAAATAAAAACTCAAAAACAGTAAAAAAGGACAAAATGGCTAAATAGACAAAAACCAGAAAAAACCAAAAAAATGAAAAATATCATAGCGAGCCGCTCGTCAGGAAGGGAAGCTCGCTCATGATATTAATTTGTGCTTTTTTCTGCTGACGACAAACGAAATCCGTTAAAAATTGCCGTCATCCCTTCTAAAAGCACAAAAATATAAATATAAAATTTAAAATATAAATACATTTAAGAAGATTTAAAAAGAATCAAATACAAAAATCCGAATACAAATAAAAAAAATCCGAATACAAAAATACCTAGAATAAAAAACAGCCGTAACATAAAAAATAATAAAATAAAGCGAAATATGCTTACCATGGCCAGGGAAACGCTACCGCGACCACGAGGAAAATGAACGCCAAACCAGTTATCGCCGTTGCCAAACAGAGGAAAGAGAAAGAAAAGGAGAAATAGGCTTTGTCAGTAGCTCCGTAATCACTGCTTGAGATATCGTCGCACAAAGTTCTCGGGAATACCATTATTTAAAAGTTGATCATACAAAAGCTTTAATTGTCTAGATTTTGAAATTTCGTTCGAACAAATAGATCTAATGCGAGAAAATTGAGAGATAATAGTGTTTCTATAAATCTTAATAGAAATATTAGAAGACCAATATGAAAGTCGGTTGACACAAAAATTAAAATCCATTCTTTTGTCAAAGATATCGATACAAAAGTTATTATCAATAAGTTTAATATCCAGATCTAAGAAATCCACTTCAAACTGATTACAGTTTGTTTGTTTAAGAAGCAAGGCTGAAGGATAAATATTTTGCCACGAAATATTAAATGATCCATGATTAAAAACAATAAGATCATCTACGAATCTGAAAGCCTGAGGATGAAGAAGTAAATAATTCTTCTCAAAATAATGAAGGAAGAGGTTAGCTGTAATAGAAGAAAATGAAGATCCTTGAGGAATGCCATGTGATTGGAGAAAAATACTTTCCCCATTGTAAATAAAATTATTAAATATGCAAAAATTACATAATTTATCCCAATACTCAAAAGAAATATTGAGAATATTTTTGTAATCAAAAAAGTAAGAGTCACCTCTCGAAGAGTGGCTAGAGGAATGCTTGTAAAAAGATCTTTGAAGTCAAAAGTCTCAATAGAAGAAATACTTTTCTTATTATTGTGAATGAAATCAATAACCGGTTTATTATTGTTAATAATCCAAGTGAAACCTTCTGAACAAATGACATTCAGTAACTTTTTTAACAGATTGAAGAAAATGTAACCAGGTTGCTTCATGTATGAAGAAGTTCCTCAAGTGATAAAACGATAAGAAATAGGATTTTTATGAAATTTTGAATTAATAGTAATATAAGGAAAGCAAAAATTTAATTTCTTAATTTTGAAGAATTTAAAGAAAGCAAGAATTTTTTTGGATATTGTACCCATATTAAAGTTGGACTTTTTGTATGTTGCAGAATTTTGAAGTTCCTTATCCAGAAGATTATAGTAATGCTGTTTGCAAATAAAAGCATAGTTATTGGAAGCTTTGTCGATAGGAGTGATGATGAATTTAATTTTTAAGTCTTCAATAGCAATTTTAATATTAGAAAATCTAAAAGAATCAAAACATTCGGAATTTTTATAATGGAATGATAAAGACTTTTTCGAAAGGTAATAAAGATTCCATTTCCACTCAATGAAAAATTCAATGGGGATAGAAAAAGCATTAGAAGTTTTTAAACAGAAATCATCAATATTACTCAGTAGTTTATGCAGTATGGAAGGAAGAGAAACATGAAAAATCGGTCTGAATTTTGGACCTTTTAACATGATACTTTTAAGATCTGAATTCTCAACAATGTCTAGACTACCAGTAACAATATGGCCAGAATCTTTGTCAATAAATTGAGAATAGGAGTCTTTATCACAAAAACAATTAGCTGTTTTTTTAAGATTTACAGTGTCAGATGAGGCATTATTGTAATTGAAGATTTTTCTGCCAAAAGGAACATTATATTTAAAAGTTTTTTGTAAACAAATGTTTTTAATGGGAAAAAATTGCTGAGCAGAATTGAAAATGGAAGAGAAAGGAATCTTGTCAAAAGTAGGATGCTGGAAATTAAAAATGAAATGCAACTTTTTAGTAGGATCTTTAGTAGGAATTTTTGACAATCTCTGTTTCAGAAGATCTAAAATGAGAGTTTTGAAATGTAAGTTATTGGACTTAAATGAACCAAAGTTTGAAAATAAATCAAGAAGCGAGTTAGATCTTAAAGAGAAAATAAAATTCTTGACAGGAGCCCACAGATAAGAGTTTGCAAAAGAAAGTTCTAATGCCTCAAGTTCACTAAAAAGGTCAGAAACTGATTTAGAAGGTCTTTTTTTAATCCTTTTTCCTCTGCTACCTCTAGAAGTCTTATGATGTGTGTTATGAAAAAGCTTAAATGTACAGGAATTGTGAGGAGAAATCTGCGTGCTATTAAAAAGGTCATTAAGACCATATGGAATAATTGTTTATATATATATATATTATGTTATAGAAAGCTATAATATGTTATAGATATATTGTATTGTACCATTTTGAAATAAAAACTTGCTTTCATAAAAATAAAAAATAAAAATATTTTCTACCACTTATTGTAATTATGTACTTTTTCAAACTTGTATAACATTCTAAACTATTCATCCTATTAACAATGAGTAGGAATATTCTTGTAGGAAATGCAATGTTGTTTAATTTTATACTTAATTTTTTTCCTAGGATCTACAGTTTTCGAGATATATAACAAAAACTGAGAAATCCCCCCTGAGCACCCTCCACTACCGGGACTTTTATATGTCGTTTAGGGCACTCTCCCCAACAACTGCGCCGAATTCCGAATTTTAAAACTACACATTTTTTTAAAATTTACGATTCGTTGACTGGACTACGAGTAGAAGGAAACTTGTGAAGGGAACGGATGTGAGTTAAGGAAGGGAGCATAAACGTTCATCATTGGGTTTGTTACATCCCGTCGCTCCTACACATGCAATACTACCCTTTTATAATTATTATACAGGCATGAGGTTATTATTGTTCTTGTTGATTCAGCAAGTTTAATCGATTTTATCATTACAGTAAGGAATTTTAAAAATATTAACTTTTAAATCCCCCTATATCGTCTAAACTATTGATGCTACAAAAACAACGTCAAACATTTTCTGTAGGAAATTTCATGTGTAGTTTAATTTTGTAATTGAATGTTTTTCAATAGAACCCATAGTTTTCGAGATATTTAAGAAAAACTGAAAACGCCCCTCTTTAAACTCCCTGTACCCCCCACCGGAGGGTACTTTTAGTATGTCGTTTAGGACACTATCCCCAACAACTGTGCCAAATTTCAAAACTACAACTTTTTTTTCTATTTGTCGATTTTTGGCCTTCGCTGACTGGACTAAATACTGCAACCTGAATAATGTAGGATCACTTTCCTTCCCTTTCTACCCTAAAGACCTTGACCCTGAGTGAGTCGGCCAATTGCGAGGAACGTCAACAGTCTGCGCAAAAAAGGAAAACTGGTTCCTCTTTCTTCTTTTCGCCTACTTACGCGCAATTATACTCGGTGGAAGCAGCTCTGCTATCGCTTCATGCCTGTGTTCGGCAAACAAAGAACAACCTCGCCGTTATTATCTAATCTCGGAGTATAATACTCTATCGCATCGCAGGGTTGCCATATTGGCTGTTTAAGGCCAAATTTTAGAAATTTGGTCTTTTTTCAAAACCTTTGGCCTTATTTTTGCTCTTATGACTTTTAGAACGATTCTTAATATATAATTTTACTATTTTTTCAATAAACTTTTGATATGACACTCTTCAAATGGACTACAGTGAGCTGTTAAACGAAGTAATTCCAGGACAAGAAAGGTTTCTGTCCCCTTTTTTCAAACTGTTTTAGGGGTCTATTGTGGTACCCCCG
>BGPR01003347.1:2483-14151 GCA_013235015.1 Araneus ventricosus | reverse complement strand
GTCGGGCAGAAAACTATCGATAGTTTCTAAGCTATCGACTGGAAGAACATCAATCGATAATATCGCCGGACAGAAAACTATCGATAGTATCGATAGTTTTGAAACTGTCAATAGTTCAGTCGATAATTTGGGAAAACTATCGACTGCACTATCGATAGTTGAACTATCGATGTTTAAGGAACACTAGTTACATTATGTCTGCTTCTATTAGTCAGGCAAAACACCTATCGTAGTCTGTATTGTATTTCTTATATGAAAATTAACTGTCGCCCAAAAAGTTATGTCTTGCAAATATGGGGCCAAAATTAGAACCTTGGTCATTTTAAAAGGCTGGATTGCCATGTCGGATTGTCATTTGGCGCTTTCAGTTATGAATACATACCAACGCATCTTATGGAAGTCACATTTTTAAACATTTGACTCTGCAGCATTCACAACGAACACTTTTCAGTTATTAATCGTACATTTGACTCGTAATAGACGACAAAGAAAAAATGTTTATAACTAACTATGCATATAGCCTTAATTTCACATGCAAATTCCCTTCATAATAACTTATAATATCTCACAATCATTGCTACGTCATTTCTTTGTTCGTATTGTGTTTTCCATCAAATAAATTACGAAACACCGTTTCACGTTTAACGAACATTTTCTTTTCAGAGGAAAATTGATAAAGCTACAATTTATTTTTCGAGTACGCATATCTCTTTAGAAGATAACACAAGTAAAGAAGATAGAACACAAAGCAACTGTTTATGTCATAGGTACACTGAAAGTCTTGAATAACTACTTACGTCACATAAATTCCGTTAATATTTTTTTTAATGAAATGAAATGTGTGTTTGGTCCTTTTAATTTAGTGTACTATATCGAAATAAAATTCCTTCTGTCGGATGTCTCAGATGTAAAGCCGGCCATTTTCTTGAAGGATAGCCATGCTATTTGTCCTAAGGACAGTTATTTTTCATCCATTTTAATCCAAAAATACAGGCACGCCATTCACTTATATTTAAAAGGACGCTAACTCTGAACTAAGTTATAGGGAGCGATCGTCTTTCCCTCTCTACAGCTGCTTGTTAATCGCTCTTCGATCTTCCCCAGTCAGCAGATTTTGATTTATGCTACCCTCAAAGCTAGGCTTCAATCTACGCAAGGCATTGTTCTTTTCGCTAGCCTCTTTCAGGGTCCCTCTGAAGCGAGATTTTAAACTCCAACGTTTTCGCTCCGATTTCAGTCCAGACGGAATTCCAACCACCACAAGCCATTTGGCTGATTTCCATAGATTTTGATGGTTTTTTCCTTCTCGCGTTCCAAAATATCCAGTTTATCTGTGAAGTAAATAGCCGGCTTATGCTGTCGAATGGGAACATTCGACTATGGCGAATGGTTTGGCTGCCGCCAAACTGGCAGTTTAGTCATTCTTTCAAAAACAACCGCCAAAGCGGCTTTGGGGTTATATTTAAATACAGATCTTTATAATACAGGAGCCCACAATATGTATCGAATCAGTGTCTTTCAAAGATTTATATTTCATCGTTATTGATGAGCTATTTTCAAATTTTCTGCCGTTGGCAATTTATCTCTTCAGCTTAGCATACAAAATAGATTTTGATGTGGAAACGTCTTTCCGCTCGTTACAGTGATAGTCGGTTGAATTTTCTTGCGTGAAAAAAAACCTTCAGATTTGAATCGCTAATAACTACGAGACTAATAATGCGAAAAGAATCGTTCACCCCACAATGGATAGATCATATCTGTAAGAGTTTGTTGCATAGTGTTTGTTTTGCCTGTGATGTCATCGTTCCAGTGTAGACGCATGCGTGTGATATTTATGAATAGTTTTATATAAGGTTATAAATAAGTGTAGCGTGGAAACGCCTTTAGCTAGGAGGTTGATTCTGGTGTCATTTTAAAGAGTTTGAGGAATATTACTAGGACACAAAGTGAGACAATAAAAATATTTATCGGAATATAAGTAAAAATCGGTATTAAATTGAAAATTTCAAACTCAGCATGTTTTTGATTATAACATGCAGAGTTTTCTTTCGAATGGTACGAAACTTGCAGAATACTTGACAATGCGTGAAAGAAGCATTGTATTAAAATTTGAATTTAAAAATTTCAATATTACTGCAAATATGAGCATTTGTAGTAAATAGTCTTTTACTGCAAATACACGAAATGTAGCTCTATATACTGTCAATAGATGGCGCCATCAAAATTTACTCTAAATAAAACATAAGAAAGGAACAGTTCGGGGCCGCGCCGTAGTTGTTTCGTGAAAACGTCGGGATAAAATCATAAAACAAGTATTTCGCATTAATATGTAATTTAATTATCGATCTCTTTAATACAATACCTATTTACACAGAGCAGTGTAATGATTACAGAATAGATAAATCACAAGTTTATCGCATGTAGAAAGGGTCTGTGATAGCTTGTGATTTATCTATTCTGTAACAATTATACTACTCTATGTAAATATTGTATTAAAGAGATTTATAATTAAATTACATATTAATACGGAACACTTGTTTTATGATTTTATCTGGACGTTTTCATGAAACATTTTCGGCTCTGACCCGAAATGTGCATTTCTTATGTTTTCTTTTTAAATAATTAACATACTAATAAGTATAATGCATACATATAGAACCAACCCCTTCTGTAATATTTTCACTATTCAATTCAAGGTTATCTTAGCGGTGATATTCATGAGCTGGAAGCTAACGTCGATTGTTACGTTTGCCCATGTGATGATAAAGAAGATTTTCTTATAACTTTTAATAGCTTTAAATTTTTTATGGATAGAACTAAAATTCTTCTAGCTATTGCGAAGTAATCGAGTTAATCCAGAAATTGCTAGAAACGCTTTATTTTCAGTTACCATATTTGATAGGCGATTTGAAAAAGGTTAATTTCGAAACTCTTCGAAATTATCTTGTTTTGCGCGTTAAATCCGATATCCAATTTAAACATTGTGATTGTGTACTACTCTTTATAAAGGATTGTATTTATTTCATTAACCCTTTCGCGTTCATTGGTTTCGCAGTGAAACCACACATTGAGCATTTTTTCACTGCGCATGTGGGAAACGTAGTGTAATTTTTCTTTCATCACATCATAAATTAAGAGCCAGATATATAGGACAACTTATATAAAAATTCCAGCTCAATAGCTTTAGTATTCACAAATATATCAGCATTGAAAGAGCTAAATTGCTTTTGATCTCTAAGAGAAACAAAATGATGAGGGTTCTTGTACAAATCGATATTTTTAAAATTGAATCTTCGAAAGTAATATTGAATTTTATGAAGGTTAAATATCCTGAATAACCACGTATTTTTATAAATTAAATACATAATTTAAATTGCATTTCGATGATAACTTATTCGGTGGTAGAAATAGCCGTTACCGTTCGTTGGTTGGTTCTGTGTCCGATGCGCACAGGCGCATTTCCGCATATCGTTAACTAGTGGAATTTGCGCACACATTGTAGGTTTACTGGATCCTAATTACCTTTGGCGGGAAATTTTGTCGAAAAACTAGAGGGACAATAGAGAATGTATACTTAAGAGAGTGATTGATGTGTGATGGTTCTTTTCTAAGAGATAATCACCACTTTCCCGAGAGAAAATTGATAATTACATTATTCATGTATTTTCAATTTATTTAACATAACGATTGATTTATATGGATTATTTATTGTTTAATTTAAATTATATCTGTAATAGTCACTTGTTTGAAAATAACGGTTATTAAGGTCCTTAACACTTACCCAGGGAAGCATCGTTGTGTTATCAGGGGCACGAAGTGTCATTCTCCTACTGACATTGATTGATTGCCATATGTCAAAGGTTTCCAATGCGCCAAAGCCAAGTCAAATCATATAGACATCGATAAAGTTTACAATACTGCAACCTTTCCAACGCTTGTGCGCAAAGAACACTATTTAATGACTTATCGCAAATGCGACTGTGCGCAAGTTCCACAATACCCATTGGTTTCACTGTGAAACCACAAATTTCTTGAAAATAAAAAAAATGCTAATTTTTTTTCCTTTACATATTTAAGATTATCTACATGTCTAATATTCATTTTTGAAATAAATTTAGTAATTTTCAAGACGAAATATGTAGTGACCTTGAAAGGGTTAACCTGCGTATATGTTTGAAGTAAAAACGGAAACTTACATCCCTTCTGCTTGATTTGACAGCTGATGATTTGTTCCCATATAGTCTGTTCACATGTTTCCTAAAACCTTCCAAGCTACGATGCACACTTTTCTCTACATCAGGAAATTTTCAGGAAGCTGCTTCGCAACCTTGCACTTTTCTAGAAGGAAATGCGATAATTTGCATGATTATCATTTATTCCTTTCCGTGAATTGTGTAATGCATACGTTAGCGTTGACTTAGATTTGCCTTCTATTTTTGCATTTTATTTCGTTGAAAACGCTTCATATGAATAGAACACAGTTTTAAACGATTCACTTATGATGATTTTGAAATGCCATAAAGGGCTCAATTATGAAAAGGAATGAATGGGCATTCCTTCCTTTTTACTTTCTCGTATACGAAGTATACAAAGAGAAAGTATTGTAATCGTCAAAAAATTCGAACGCGAGATTTTGACGAATCTCCACGTTTTAGACCTCCCTGAGTCCGAAAAACGCAATTTTGGAATTATGTCTGTCTGTGTGTGTGTCTGTGTGTGTGTCTGTATGTGTGTCTGTGTGTGTGTCTGTGAACACGATAACTCGAAAACTATTAGAGCTACGGGGATGAAATTTGATATGTGGTCTTTAAACATAATTTGTAGGTTTCTATTAAATTTTGGACAAAATCCGTCAACGGGAAGTCTGTCTGTCTGTATGTTCGAGGTCATGCGAACGCTATAACTCAAAAACTTGAAAAGCCAGATGGCTAAAATCTTATACACAGTTTTATCGTCATGAATGTAGGTCCGTGTAAAATTTTGGGCCAAATCCGTCAAAGGGTTGACTGTCTGTCGGTCTGTATAATCGCATACTTGTTCAGTTTTGAAACTAACTCCCTGCGCATGCCTACTAGTGGCAATGCCTGTGCAAGGAAGGGACGCTCCGAAACTTGGCAGTTTGCCAAAAACAAATTCTGGAGTGATTTTGTAAGGAAGCAAACATTTAGGGAGTCTCGCCAGGTCCTGTTGCGCAAAAGAATGAGCAGAGGATTTGAATTTGTTTTGATACTTCAAACCACGCGTGGTCCCAACTTTGGTTTACTTGCGACGGAAATTTATTTGACGTCTTTTATTATTCTAGTTTTCTCTACATGTGTTAGGAGTATACGAGAAAGTTTAGGGGAGACCACTCCCGCTGGTTTTTCTTCAATTTCTCATTGAGGGAAATGGTATAAATGATGGTCATCTTCATCTTTATGAAGAGTATATTATTAGATCAAAATTTTCTGCCGGACAAACAAAATTATATCAGGGAAAACAAATACATGCTGAACGTCCCACAGGTATTAAATTTTTTTCTCAAAACAAAATAAAATAATTTTTCTCTTTTTTTTTATGTTGGCCTCATGCAGTCTAGAAGAGTTAGTAGAAAATTGCTTTTTAATTATTTACTTAATTTCTTTATGGCAAGAAACAGTTTCCACACTTTTTTTAAACAACATTTATTTTTGTGTTACTTAGATTAGCTTCATTAATCAACAAAAAAGTTCAGAATTAGAAAGATGAAATTCACCAAATATTTTCGAATTGGTTTCACCAACATGAATCATACTTCGTACGAGAAAAAAAGATAATTTTAACAAATAATTACATTATTCCAAATTTTGTTATTTGCTTGCTAGAATAAAGATGCAAATAGAGCTTTTTATTGAGTTTTGTTCCTCTGAACTTAGCGTATTACCATATAGAATGTGTGAATGGAAACAGGCCAGTCGTGAAGTCTTTTTTATTCTAAGTTTCAGCTAAGTTTATTGTGACAATTCAAGTTGACAGCAGGCGGAAAGTTACGCATTGTATCACAGTGTTGAATATCACCTTAACCCTTTATAAAGCCATTTTTTTCTAGTAATCGTAAATAAAATAACTTAGGTATTGAAATTAATTTTAGAAAAGAAATTCATTTAACTTATTGGATGGCATTATTTTCTGTTAATTAATTTTATTAATTAATACTTAATTACCAAGTTCAGACACTTCGTTATTGTTTGAGATAAGAAATTGGAACATCCAGGTTTTTGTTTCTTCGAAAAAATTTGGCGAGAACTTACGCCAATCTTTAAAAAATGCATTTAAAATTGATGAATTTGGCGGGAAGTGTGTTCCTACGGCCTAAGAAAGGGTTAATGTGCATAAAAATATTTAAAACAATTTAGGTTTAGGCACTAATAATCAACATACTGCGTAATAAAACACCATAAATAAAACGAAAGTTGTTTAATTTTCTCGGTCGCTCTTTGCTTTACTGAGTATAGTTGATAAATAAACGACTACTTATGTATAAGGTGTGCCCAAATGAAAAGGAGACCTTAGTTGTATCGGCGTTGTATCAAATCCCAGTGAGTTAATGTGCTAGCCGATAGATGGCGTGGTGGTATTCCCAGTTGCACCTGCGTAGTTAGCGGCTTCGCATCAATATCCTCATTTTTAGAGAGTTGTTTCCGCAGTTCGTTGCATGATGGATTCCTCCAGATCAGCACAAAGAGCAATTATCCAATTTCTTCTACACTGAAGCCATCCACTCCCTTCCTACGCGCTGGGATCAGTGTATCACTGTCAATGGCGGTTATTTATAGTTGTACTGTTCGACATGAACTGTAATTAGAATATTGTTATTAAAGTTTCTTTACACATAACTGCTTTGTCCTTTTCATTTGGGCACACCTTATATAAGTCAGTATCTTAAAGGTTTTAGGAAACCCGCATTTGGCCTTAGAAAGTCATCCAAGTCAGATGTTTCCTGTCAGACCTGCGGTACGTTTAACCTCGTGGGCAAGTGGCCTGACCGTTCGTTAGGGGTACACGAAATAGTGGCGGAAAATACAAAGCATAAGGGAGTAAAAGGAAACCAGCCGGAGTGATCTCCCCTAAACTTTCTCGTATACTTTCTAACAAAGTCGTCCTACCTACCCTCCCCCCATCTGAAAATTGTGGAGTTCCACGAGTGTTATTGATATTGTCTTCGAATAACGCTGCAATACGAAAGGGTCAAGTTTGCAAGCGAGATAAAGTTCCCCAAGTCAGTAAAATAGCGCCAAGTTTATGAAGGTTATGCGCCGTAAAATGCTTGTTAAAACATTAACTGTTATTTTGTTCAAACGTTGACAGAAACCTGCAAATTATGTCTATAGATCACATACAAAATTTAATCTCTCTAGCTCTATTATTTTTCGAGTTATCGTGCTCACAGACAGTCAGACATAATTCCAAAATTGAATTTTACGGACTCAGGGAGGTCTAAAACGTGGAGGTTCGTCAAAATCTCAATCTTTTGACGATTGTGAAACTTTCTCTTTGTATACTTCATATACGAGAAAATAAAAATAGTTATGAATTTTGTTTGTCGAAGTTCGTGTAATAAGTGAATTCAATATGTAAGTAATGTGATAAGTAATGCAAGTCTGAGAGCCCACTGGGTAGCAGTTAGAGTAGCAAGAATTTCATAGGCCGATCCAGGCGAAAATTGGGGCCGTTTTGCGTCCCCTTCACAAAATTCAAATTCATAAAAACGGCCCCTTTACAAAACCCAAATTCATAAAAATGGCCCCTTCACAAAACTCAAATTCGTAAAAACGGCCCTTTTAGAAAATTTCATTTCAATTCACATTTAATTGCTTTACAAAAATATTTTTATTTTTCACAAAAATAATTTTTTTTCTCAAAAATATTTTTTTCCACACAAAAATATTTTTTTTTCACAAAAACAATTTTTTTTCACAATAATAATCTTTTTTCACAAAAATAATTTTTTCCCCACAAAAATGGGCCCCTGAAAAAACCTGGACCGACCCCTGAATTCAGTTTTAAAGCCATAAAATATTTAATATCTCTCATGGACTCATAACTTGTGGAACGAGCATAATCGTCTCATGGTTATATTAATAAAAAATATCGAAATAAGCTTGACGCAACACCAGACATGAGATTATATCTGTCTTCATTTGAACCTCATTTTCTAAAACTCAGCTCCATGAAACACGCCCAAAGATAACATTGAAATTTTCTTCCACTTGAATAGTTGATTATTCCGATGTTAGCTTTCATCATAAGTTAATACGAAATTATTTAAATGCTATTTCCATTTGTTAGGAAGTGGAACACTAACACTATTATAGAGAACGGATTAAAATGCAAAATAAAAAATATTTTATATAGATGCTATTAAATAAATTCCAGACATTTGCTTCTTAACCCTTTCAACTTCACTATGTTTTGTTCTGAAAATTATTAAATTTATTTCAAAAATGAGCATTAGACATGCAGCTGATCATACAAATGTAAAGGAAAAAAGTTTACCATTTTTTATTTTCAAGAAATTGGTGGTTACACAGTGAAACCAATGAACAGTAACGGCTATTTTCCCTCCGAATAAGTTATCATCGAAATTCAATTTAAAATTATGTATTTAATTTATAAGTATACGTCAGTATTCAGATATTCAACCTTCATGAAATACAATATTACTTTCGAAGATTCATTTTTAAAAAATATCAATTTGAGCAATAAACCGTCATCATTTTGTTTCTTCTAGAGATAAAAACCATTTAGCTCTTGAAATGCCGATATCTTAGTGAATACTAACGGTACTGAACTGGAATTTTTATATAAGTTGACCTATATTTCTGACTCTTAAGGTATGAAAGAAAAACCACGCTACGTTTCGCACATGCGCAGTAAAAAATGCTTTATATGTTGTTCCACTGCGAAATCAATGAACGCGAAAGGGACTCCGATCCCTTACCATTATTTATGAAAATTTCATAGCACGAAGGAATGGTTTTAGGAGTGGGAGGGGATATGACAGTAGGAATCAAAAATAAAAATTCTTATTAATGGGTGCGGTAGGAAATGAAAGGTTGGAGACTACTGATATAAGTTCTAAATTTTCGTGGGTGTGAATGACGCTTCGCTTTGTCAAAGTGATGCTTTTATCTTATCTTACGCACCGTATTTGCCGCGTAAATATGGAACAAATTTTTGATAGAAGGGTGAAAAACCGAAACGTCCTTTCGCCGCTTTTCTCGTCTTATCACTTCGATTGGGGGCACGTCCGGGTTCGGAAGTTCATTCGATGCTTTTCCATTGTTTCTCGGCTGTCTCCCGAAAGAGATAAGATAGAAAACAATACTGTATCTGTCAAAGTATGCACATGAGGCTGAAAGGTCCATGCGCTTTTAATCTAAGGAGCTTCAAAAACACAGATTCCGCCTTAAAAAAATCAATTGTTTCAAAACAATTTTTTTTTCCAACTAACCCATTCATTCAGGTGGTTTATGATTCTTATTATTATTTCAGGTGGTTATATTATTCAGGTGGTTGGGAATTTGAATCTGGGAATGAAATTTGTTTTATCCTAGCGTTAGGATTTTGGCATTTAAATAGTGTGTCAGAAGTGTAGTTGCGATAAAATAGATGATTTAAATTATTTACATTTATTTTACGTTATTTGCACTACTTATTTACATTACGTTAGTTTAGCGAACGACATCGCATCGCGTGGATACAATCTGGAATAATAACAATGTTGTCAGATACAATCGGTTCAATACCGTGTTTTCGGTTCAGTACCGTGCATGTGTTTTCTTTTCTCAATAAATAAGCGAAGCTACGAGGATCCCGCTCTGCTGAAAGCGAAGCTGCAGATGTTTTTTAAGTTAAAAAAATTTGCCCGGTACACACTTAAAATGCCGCAGGTATTGCGTGCTCAATCTCTGCTTTTGAGATGCCACAGGCATCAGGTGCGCAAGAAACCAATAAACGCTCACTGCACATCCAAAACAGTATTTGGCGATGGCAAATGAAATTGCGCCAAGAAAAATGGCGAGAAACAAGTGGGCACAGTAAACTACAGGTTTACCCTAAGTGATATTATTTTCCATTAGTTCAGCTGTTCGTATAAACTTTTTTTTTTATTTCTCCCGTACCCTTTAATTAGTCTTATTATCTCTAACTACCCCCAATGCGTATCTTCCCCTCCTTAAAACCATCCCTCCACGCAAAGAAATTTATATTAATAATGCCAAAAGCTTATGTTGGCTTAAGAATCAAACGACTCGAATTAACTTAATAACATTCGCAGGATTTATTTTTGATTTTATATTTTGTTCTATTTTCAAAATAGCTTTAGTTCACTGCCAAAACAAATGAAAATAAAATTGAAATTATTTACCATTTTGATGACTGCAAACAATGAAACATTGTGATACTCATTTATTTAATTGCAAGGCAGTTTCAATGCAATTCATGAGCTTGTTTCATGGAGCTGGAGCTCTTATAAAATGGGGTTCAAATGAAGATAGTTATAATCCCATGTCTAGACGCAACTTCAGGCATGAGCTTGTTGCGATATTTGTTTTTAATACGCTCATCAGACGAGGATACTGTTTCCATATGTTCTGCGTTCGTGAAAAGTATTAAATATTTTATTATTTTAATATTGAATTCTTGGTACTCTTCATTCCCATAAGAAAACAATTTTTTTAAAAACTAGATTGTAAAGAAGAATCAGTCGAAGGTTCAATCATCTTTTTATTTTCATAAACGGATATTTTTTCGGCCTCTTTATTTTCTTAAAGATTATTGAATTGATTAAAAATCAGACGAGCTTGCTGCGATATTTGTTTTTAATACGCTCATCAGACGAGGATACTGTTTCCATAAGTACTGTGCTCGTGAAAGGTATTAAATATTTTATTACTTTAACACTGAATTCTTGTTACTCTTCTTTCCCAGAAGTCAAATGATTTTTTAAAACCAGATTGTAAAGAAGAATCAGTCGAAGGTTCAATCATTTTTTCTTTTTCATTAACGGATATTTTTTCGGCCTCTTTATTTTTTTATAAAGATTATTGAATTGATTAAAAATCGATCAGGTCTGGACGCAACTCCAGACATGAACTTGCTGCAATATTTGTTATTAACACGCTCATCAGACGAGGATACTGTTTCCAGAAGTTCTGCGCTCGTGAAAAGTATTAAATATTTTATTACTTTAACCCTGAATTCTTGGTATTGTTCTTTCCCAGAAGTCAAACAAATTTTTTTAAACCAATTTTAACGGAGAATCAGTCATTCAGGTTCAATCATTTTTGCTTCTTCAGAAACGGATATTTTTTTGGCCTCTTTATTTTTTAAAGATTATTGAATTGATTAAAAATCAGACGAGCTTGCTGCGATATTTGTTTTCAATACGCTCATCAGACGAGGATACTGTTTCCACAAGTACTGCATTCGTGAAAGGTATTAAATATTTTGTTACTTTAACACTGAATTCTTGGTACTCTTCTTTCCCAGAAGTCAAACAAATTTTTTAAAAATCAGATTGTAAAGAAGAATCAGTCGAAGGTTCAATCTTTTTTTTCTTTTTCATTAACAGATATTTTTTCGGCCTCTTTATTTTTTTATAAAGATTATTGAATTGATTAAAAATCGATCAGGTCTGGACGCAACT